>JAQOOD010000004.1:17156471-17280606 GCA_029633175.1 Citrus glauca
GTATCTTCTTTTTTTTTCCTTAATAAATCTTTTCATTTTATATATATAAATTTTCTAAATGGAACTAGTATAAACTATGTCATCAGAAACCTCAATAATTACAAGTAAAGTGGAATGGAAAATCTTTAAATAGTCATAATTAGTTTAGTTAATTTGTAATATTTAAAAAAATAAAAAATTTCTCTTATTGGCAAGCATTCTACGTAGTAATATAAAGTTCTATGAAAAAAGGTATTTTTTTTATTGGGGGGGGGGGGGGGGGGTGTCTAATGAGAATGGAACTGCTGCCCATCTATGTTGGCAAGGTTCAAACCTTAGAGTTCTTTCAATAGAACAAATTTTATTAACTGAATTACCTGCTCACAAGTTATTGCTTCAAAAAAACATAATAGCATAAGCAATATAGCCTAATTATAGTTATTTTCAAAGATAGGGATAGGTAAAGCCTAAATAAAAGTTTTAATGTATATCTCCCTATCGAATACTTGGACGGCTTACTAACAAATTGGCTAAAGGCCACTTAGTTGTGTCTTTGGGAGCTTCGTCCAGGTTGACACAAGTTTCAAAAAGAAAAAGAAATACTAAATATATATTTATGAAGTATTTGGATCAAATGCTGAATTGATTTATATTTAATTCTTTATATTCGTTCGCCATGTGTATATATAGAAATATATGTTTAAAATTTCATTAATCTTATATTCTTATCCAATAACTACTAATTATATATTTTTAAAAAATTAGTAAAAAGTTTAGTTAAGAAGCGAATCTAAATCCTTTTATAAAAACTCCTAGACATATTATTTGAATTTCGTTGCTTATTAATAAATGATTAATTTATATCAGAAGTGTGTCCTATATGAAATTATAATTTTTTTTACAAATTATTAATTCAGCACATAAGTCTCTAGTGGGTTTTAGATAAAAAAATTACTTAATCAATGTTTTGAATTTATGAATGTATAGGTCTTTTCTCTAAAAAAGAGTTTTTTTTAAAACTATTCTCTCCTATAAAAACATTATTTAACTAGAAATAGTTTAATAACTGTCAATATGAAAACTAAATATTAATTAATGTTTGGGACATTTGATATTTAATCATACTAAATTAATTTATATAAAATAAATTTAAACAAAAATTTATAACTTTATATCACTACTCTTACAACATAAGGTAGTAACTTTACCATCAATGCGTGATTAGGGGGTGATTTATCCTTTCTAATGAAATTGCATAATTATTATTAAACTGGGCAGTGCGACCGTGTGAGCGTGTGATCTCAAGCCCACAGAATTCATTCTCACTTTTGTTTTTTCGCTTTCTGACCTCACCCCAGTCAACAGCACTATCCACTGCCACCCCGTTTCTCTCTCATCTCACCCAAGCTTTGCTTGGCACTCAAAGCTAACCCTAAATATTAATCACTCACGCCGGCTTTTCCCGATTAAATCGCCAGTCGCTCTCTTCCTAGAAACTGCTCTCACTATAATTTTTATTTTATTTTATTTTTAACACTAAAATGTAGCTGAAATTCACTTGAAATAAAACCCAAACCCAAATGCACCCTTAGCATTACCTTCACCACCCTCCCCTCCCATCTCATCGCTCTCTCTCTCTCTCTCTCTCTGTCTCATCTCCTTAGCTTTACTTTCCTTCTCCAGCTTGTAATCCCGCCCCCCGCACACAGATCATTTGGTAGTAGGTCAATGTTATGACGGACTACCGGTTATCTTCAACGATGAACCTATGGACTGACGATAACGGCTCTGTAATGGAAGCTTTCATGAGCTCTGATTTGACCGGTATTTGGCCACCTTCGCAGTCTTCTGCATCTACAGCCGACCCCATGAAGACTCATATCTCTTCTTCATCCCAACAACAGCAGCAACAACAACAACAATTCTTCAATCAAGAAACACTCCAGCAACGCCTTCAGCAATTGATTGAAGGCTCTCGTGAGGGCTGGACCTACGCCATATTCTGGCAATCCTCGTGCGATTACTCCGGCTCCTCTATGTTAGGATGGGGTGATGGGTATTACAAAGGAGAAGGAGAGAAAGGAAAATCATCAAAAATTAAAACGTCGTCAGCTGCGGAGCAGGAGCATCGTAAGAAGGTGCTGCGCGAACTTAACTCGTTGATTTCTGGATCAACGTCTTCGCCGACTGATGATGCTGTTGATGAAGAGGTTACAGATACAGAATGGTTCTTTTTGATTTCGATGACTCAGTCTTTTTACGTGACCGGAGGCGGTGGCGGTGGCGGGCTGCCGGGTCAAGCGTATTTTGGTAACAGTCCGGTTTGGGTTAGCGGAGCGGAGCGACTGGCGAATTCAGGTTGTGACCGGGCAAGACAGGGGCAGGTTTTCGGGTTACAGACTTTGGTTTGTATACCGTCGGCAAATGGGGTTGTTGAATTGGGGTCCACTGAGGTGATTATTCAAAACTCGGATCTGATGAATAAGGTTCGATTTTTGTTTAATTTTAATGGCAGTATGGAGATTGGTACTTGGCCTTCTGCTATGCAAAACCCGGATCAAGGAGAGAATGATCCATCCTCGTGGATTAATGATCCCAGTCCCACTCCCGCTCCCACTGCGGGTTTCATTGAAATCAAAGACTCTACTGCTGCTGCAACAACAACAACAACAACAACAACAACAACAGCACCAGCAATTGGTTCTGGTTCCGCATCTAATCTTTCAAAAGGAATTCATTTTGAGCTTCCCAGTTCGGTTTCTTTAACTGAAAGCGTTGATTTACAACATCAACAGATTCCGCAGACACAGAGTTTTTTTACCAGAGAACTGAATTTCTCTGAATATGCATATGATCATAACAGTGTGAAGAACGGGAGTTCACGTTTGTTTAAGCCTGAGTCCGGGGAGATATTGAATTTTGCGGAGAGTAAGAGAAGTTCTTGTACTGGTAACGGGAACAACAGTTTGTTATCAAATCACTCCCAATTTGTAGCAGAGGACAGTAATAAGAAGAAAAGATCTCCTACTTCGAGAGGGAGTACTGAAGAGGGGATGCTTTCTTTTACTTCTGGTGTGATTTTGCCATCATCTGGTGTTGTAAAATCAAGTGGTGGTGCTGGTGATTCTGATCATTCCGATCTTGAAGCTTCTGTTGTTAAGGACCCTGATAGTAGCAGGGTTGAACCTGAAAAGAAGCCACGGAAGCGGGGGAGAAAACCCGCAAATGGAAGAGAAGAGCCTTTGAATCATGTGGAAGCTGAGCGTCAAAGAAGAGAGAAGCTTAATCAGAGATTCTACGCTTTGCGAGCTGTTGTGCCTAATGTTTCCAAGATGGACAAAGCTTCACTACTTGGTGATGCAATTTCTTATATCAATGAGCTTAGAACGAAGCTTCAAAGTGCAGAGTCTGATAAAGAGGATTTACAAAAGGAATTGGCATCGGTGAAGAAGGAGTTGGCAGGTGGTGGCAAAGATTCCCATTCAGGGCCTTCAACATCTGATCAAGACCTTAAAATGTCAAACCATGCTAGTAAATTGATTGACTTGGATATTGAGGTGAAGATAATTGGATGGGATGCGATGATTAGGATTCAATCTAGTAAGAAGAACCATCCTGCAGCGAAGTTAATGCAAGCCTTGAAAGAGTTGGACTTGGAAGTGAATCATGCAAGTATGTCTGTGGTGAATGATTTGATGATCCAACAAGCTACTGTAAAGATGGGAAGTCGGTTTTACACGCAGGAGCAGCTAAAGAACGTCCTAGCAGCCAAAGTTGGAGATACCCAATAAAGAGTTGGGATCAGGATTTCATTGTTAATGGCATTCAGCTCTGGGACATTTTAAGGCTTCCCGGCAGCGCTCAAAGCTTTGTAATATAGCATATTTTCTTGTTCTACTATTTGTTCTTTAGTAGTTGTTAGTGTAATTCTAGTTTTGAGATGATTTAAAAAATGTTAAGGGAGCTGAGTTATTGAGCAGTAGTAGTAGGTATGTGTTTAAGGATGAGTATTCTTGGGCTCCGATCTAGTGAAAATAGCTTTTTTGATGTTGAAATTCAGTACGTCCTCTATGTATATAATTATAAAATTTGAGCCTGATCAGTGACTAAGTTCCATGCTATTATGAGTCGCATATTTTTCGTTATCATCTTTCTTTCTGATTAAATTCCAGGAAAATGAATGATGCATGCTTATCATTTAAGCAATTGACTCATTTTAGATAAGGTAGAAGAAATCGCAGTGTCACATATAGTTTTCACATTAGTTCGTATGTACTACTGTAATAGATTATAGATGGGCTGGTCTCTGGCTTCAGGACAAAAGTTTCCAGTGCTATAGCTTATTCAGACAAAATTATTTCTGTCTAGTAAATTTAATTTGGTGTTTCACGTTTTACACCCAACTTTTACGCATTGTTTTCGTTGGGAAATACAGCAAGTTTGGTTTCC
Organism: Citrus glauca; assembly: GCA_029633175.1. NCBI lineage: Eukaryota > Viridiplantae > Streptophyta > Magnoliopsida > Sapindales > Rutaceae > Citrus > Citrus glauca. Next base: position 17,160,900 of record JAQOOD010000004.1, read on the forward strand.
ATATTTATGACGCTACCTTATATATCTGAAAATGCACTGACATATCACACATTTGAATACCGAGTCAGTAGTGTGTTGGTGGATATTGAAAAACACAGTCCACTAAAACTGTTGAGGATTAGGTTTATAATAAATTAATAAAGAGCTTAGGACCCACAATATAGTTAAATAGTTTAGTTTTGGTCATAATATGTCTTTGAAGCGAAATAATCTTGTAATTAGCTTTTTGAGGACTGCTTAGTTGGATTAATTGTATCTTGTATGAAAGTTGTCACTCTCGGGCAACAGAACAACAGGGAATATTAAGTGAAAAGGAGTCGTCTACGAGACTAATGAATGCCTGGCAATAAAGCAAACATGATGAATGAATTGAATTTGCAACAAAGAACCACGAGATTAATTCATTTCATTGTCGACGCTAGAAGGGAATGCTTTGGTTTCATTGTGAGTTCTAGTAACTGGAATGAAGTTGACATGATTCCACAATCAATTATAATCTGTAAAGTGCTATTTCTGTCTGGTATGTAAGATGGCGAGAAAATTCCTGTTAAGTGCATGTTCTCGTGGTGACAGTGAAATCTCTCCGACCAAAACTCTAAGAGCGAGTCTAATTAATTTGATCTAGAATTCAGAAATTGAATTAATCAAAATATCTTCATTTCGGAATTCTTTTGACTTAGATTTTGGTGAGGTGACTGTATTCGATTCTATTATGAATAGGATACAATGTGTATAATGCTGTTTCAGAATCCAAATCAAATCGATATTTATAAAATTTTTCTATTTCTATTTTGAAAGGAAGGGGATGCAAATTACACGAATTTTAATATCAATAAATAAAATCATCATTAAGGATTTTTTTTTTCAAAAATTTGGTAGAGTTTTCTTTGTATTATTGACATTTTCAACCTACAAATTTGTAAAGTACTCCCAAAATTGTTGGAATGAAGCCAAAATAATTGGTTAGGATAAGCTCTCGTAGTAGCCGGACTATTATCTACTATAGCTCAGTTATCTTAGATCAACTCAGTTGTGGAATAAATAAAGAAATATAAAAAAAAAATCTGACACAACAACAAATAATAAAAACAAAAACAATAAATAGAATAACTCAAGAAATTTACGTGGTTCGACTTCATTAGGTATCTATAAGGATAAAACACTCTTATTTGAGATTTTATTAATTGCCAACGATATTAAAATGGAAATACACTGATTTTCAAAGTTCACAGAGCTTGCAATTTCTCCCTCTACCCAAAATCTATCTCACGTAGTTCTCTCAAAGTATTTCCTCAAAATCTCAACTATCTTGGCAACCCTAGAGTAACTCCCTCAATGATTTAAACACCTAAATAACTACCACAACAATTAGCTAATCAACATGGTCAATTATCTAACCATTACGTGCTATGGATAGTTATTATCTAGCCATCATGGGCAGTTCCAATTATGTCATAAAGCCTAAATAACTTTTGCAATAGTTATTTAGCTATCATGTGCCATGTAGATTAAAACTCCAATGCCAAATCAGTTCTAGTGACATAGGCGTACTCATCTACCTAGCCAATAGACTTCAGCTACTCACAACATTTGAATCCTTTTTTTTTTTTGAATCCTTGCGGAAACTAGAATTATTCAACCAACTTTATTGAATATTCAAACAACTTTATTTATCAATCTCCCCAAACATAGATCATACATCATTGTAAATAATATGAATAAATGGTCTCATTCAATTATCACCCAACATTTCTAATGCATCAAAACATGATCTTATAGCTAATGCAAATGTTGAGTATTGGAGAATGCATATTTATACAGAGTAAAATTGTCATTTTATGCTCAAAGCCTCATTATAATTTTCACTTTATATGTTTAAATCCTATTATGTTTGTTCTATTATAATTTAAGTATTTTATATATTTTAGGAATATTTCGGCCATTTCACAACTATCAGAAGTCGGACAGTAAAACGAATGACATTTTTGAATTCGGAATAGTCGAAAAAATTAGGAGAAGCATAAAAGGGCATTTGGTACTGTTCACGTTTGCTGCCACATTGATGTAGCATTGACTAATGACGTGAACAATATCGTATACGTCATCGATCAATGTCGTGTCATTAGTCAATGCCACATTATCAGTCAACCCACATAATCAGTTAATGCCGCATTATTGGTCTAATAACAAAACAAGTGGCATTTACTGATGATATAGCATTGACCGATGATGTGACATGATGCTATTGGACCAAAATACTGATGTGACATTGATCGATGATGTGACAACATCTTATTGGACCAAAATGTTGATGTAGTGTTGAATGATGATGTGTTACAACTAATCAAAACTTGCCTGTGGCACAATCATGACCATCTGAATTATTTTCATCTGATAGCCATGATTTACCCATTGTATTTAGGGCCCCCCTAATTTGACACCCCTGAATCCATTTTGAGCTCCATTTTCTATAATTCTCTCTTCATCTTGTATTTTCTATGTATTTTAGTAAAATTATCATTTTACCCTTGGTTCAATTATGAGTTGGTAGTTTAATTTCAAACTTGGGTTGAAGGTGAAAACTCAACATGATCTATGGGTTTAATTAGGTAAGTTTATTTTCTTTTTCTCTCTGATTTATGTGGTTGTTTGGACTCATTGTTAACAGATAGTGTATCATGTCTAAGTTTTGTATGGTATACCAACTCCCTAGTGAAGGATCGTTACTGTTTGATGCAATGAGACTTAACACCATATTAATTAGAGAGAAAATTCTCCTCTACTATTTTTTGGGTCGTCTTGACTCAATGTTGACAGAGAGTGTATCGAAGCTATTTAGTGGATGGTCTTGCCACGTTGTCGACAGAATGATTCTTATCATCTGGCACAACATATTATTGACACCACACTTAATGAAAGATTATTATCTCTGTCAAACTCAGCGCTTGATACCATATTTATTAGAGTGAGAATTATGAGGAGTGGAAATACCCTCCTCATGAATTAATTGGAACCGAAAAGAAAATTTAAGCCTATGGTGAATGTTGAGTGTGAATCTAGAGACTCAAGCGTTTCATTTGTATTGATTTCATCTTTAATTTATTCCCGCCTCTTTATTTTAAATCTTAAGATAAAAAATTCACTTTTAATCAACTCACATTTACACTTAGAAATTAACCATACGCATAATTAAATCTACCTCCTCGTAGGATCGGTACTCTTCACCATAAAATTTATTATACAATAGATTCGTGCACTTTTGAGTGCAATAAAATTTGCACAACAGCTAACATACATTATAATCCATAAAAATAAGATAATAATATAATTATAAAATATTCATCAAATTATATTTAAGAACATAAGTAAAATATTTTAAACTTTAAATCAAATAACAAGCGTTAAAAAGGAATACATGGTGCTATAAATAATAATTATAAAAATCATATCAAGAAAGAACATATATAAATGACTCTAAAATTGTCATTGAACAAGTACCCAGGAGAAGAATCTTGTCATACCCAGACCTCGTATGAGTGGTACAATGACATACTAAAAGTGTGTTGTCATTTTTGGAGTTAAAACAGGTAGATTAATGTGAAATTCTAACTAGGCAACTCAAGAGGGAGGGTGAATTAGGATTTTATAAATTATTCAACTAAACAACAAATTATCATGCAAATTTAAAAACGAAATTAAACAATGATAAATAAATTGTTCACAAATTAAAAGGATAAGGGAAGAGAGAGTCAAACACAATGATATTTACGTGGTTCGGCCAACCTCGCCTACGTCCACGCCTCCAAGCTTTCCGGGCTTGAGGATTTCACTAAGCAAGCCTCAAAGGCTTCAATTGCTTATGCTTGACTTCCAAGGTGTCAATAACCTTTACAACAAGAGATTATCCCCAATCTCTTAACCCAAATGTATCCCAACACTCACAATCCCTCAAAGTGAAAGATTACAAATTGTTTCTCTCACACTATATTTAAGATTACAAATCAAAACTCAAAGTGTGAATTGATGAAGTGAAACTATGTTTTTAGCTCTTGTGAAGATTGCAAACTCGAGTATAAGTTCAATGGTTGTGTTATGATTAGTCCTCTTTGAATTTGAATGAGCTTATTTATAATAAGAGCTGAAAAACTAGCCGTTATTCGCTGTCTGCCCGAAAACAGTTCACCGTTAACTGTTAATGGTTAACCGTTTGTGCTGGTCAAAGTTACCGTTGGGCCAGATTTTAAATAAACGGTTTTCCGTTTAGGTTACCCTTTCGCCGTTAACGTCTAGAGACCTACAAAATGAATACCTATTATCCGTTTCAAGTAAACGGCTAAGGCTTTGCATGAATTGACTCTCTGGATGTTATCGGTTAACCGTTTGCAAATAAACGGTTCACCGTTAGTTTCCAGTAACCTACAAAAAGAACAACGGTTATCCGTTTAAGTAAACGGCTAAGGACTTGTGTGAAATGACATCTGGATGTTATCGGTTAACCGTTTGTAGTAAACGGTTCACCGTTAGTTTTCAGTGAGCTTTCCATTTCCGTTTTTCACTAATCGGTTAGAGTTTAGTAAACTTTTGCTCTCTAGTCGTAATCAGTTAACCGTTTATAAATAATCGGTTCGCCGTTAGTTTCCAGTAAGCTTTCTATTTCTGTTTTCACTAATCGGTTAGAGCTTAGCAAGCTTTTGCTCTTTGGTCGTAATCGGTTAACCGTTTATAAATAATCGGTTCACCGTTTATTTCCAGAAACATATTTTAAACCAGATTTTGCAAAGAATTTTTTTCCAATTAAAAATCCATCTTTTATAAGTATGAATGGAGTAGTTTTTTATGAAATTTATTTGTTAAGAAATAACTCTAATATTTTTATCAAATATTATTTAAGGTTTGTTATCATCAAAATCAATATTATTAACATATTCATGTTAACATTCTCCCTATTTTTTATGATGACAAAACTCTATTTGGCTCCCCCTTAATATTTGGCTCCCCCTTAATGTATGGCCAAATTAAGAAATGGTCAATAAAAAGATTTTTGCTCAAATAAGTATTATTTCAAAAAACTTCTTATTGCAAAAATGCATCATTTAAAATCTTCCCATTTATAAAACCATTGTCAAGTCCATTAAGGTCATTCAAGTCCATTACGGCTCCCAAATTATCTCCCCCTTCATCATCAAAAAGAAAGAGAGAAAAGAAAGAAAAAGCGTAAGTTCGGTAGGTTTTGGCGAGCAAAAATTTGGGCAGAGTTTTCCCTTAAAAATGAGTAAAACCATTGATACATAAGAGAGAAAAACACTTCCAAAATGTCATAATAATCAACTCCATCACCAACTCAACAACACCATAAGCAAACCAAGCACTTCAATAATCAAAATCCACAAGGTTTATCAATCTCAATCAAGGCATCCAATATCAAGAATAAGCATAAAACCAGGGCATCAAAATCCATAAATAACATATAGCAGTAAAAATATACATGTCAAAATGCAAACAATCAAAACATGCACTATATGTGCGAAAACATAATCCAGAAACTAATGAGGAGGTGGAGGAGAAGATGAGCTCCCCGGATCATAGCCAAGGATGCCGAGAAGGATGCGCTGAGCATGGATAATCTCATATTGATGATTAAGGCTCTGCCGCTGGAAGGACTCAAAGTCAGATCGCAGCTGCTGGTGGTCTCAAGAAAGAGTGTCCAACCGATCGAGAATCAGCTGTATACTGTCTGAAACTGGTGGCTGAGCTGAAGCTGGAGGCGACATAGAAGCAGCTGGCTGCTCAGGAATATCAGAGGGCTGCTCAGGCGCAGCTGATGACTCCGGAACAGCTGATGGCTCAGGTGCAGGTGGTGGCTCAGAGGAGGATGGAATGTTAGCATCCGTGGCACGCTCCTCAGGATTAGAGTTAGCTGGAGGCCGAGGAACAAAACGGCGACGGGGAGGAGGTGGCTGAGCTCCTAATCTAAAGTCAGGAAGCTGATCGGGAGCATAGACATCATTAAGCATCCGATCGTCCTCCGGAGCTATCAAGGTATCCTGGTTCTTGGCGTTGCTGGTTTTAATCCACTTCCCATTCTTCCAAGAAAAACCAATACTCGTCATTGCCTTGGGACCAATCCGTTTAGGCTCCATATGCCCAGTGTCTCAGAGAGGCACTCCAAAACGACGAAGTAACTTAGTAATTATACTACCATACGGAAGCAAGCGGTGATTAACTGTTGGAGTACTCAACATGTGCCGCATAATAATATATGAGAGGTTTATTGGACGATCTGAGAGTAGGCTATCCAGAATGCCTACGTCCAATCTCGTGACCTCATCCGTGTGACATTTCCTAGGTGTCACTATGTGCTGTAGAATAGAATGAAGAATGCAAACTTGGAGAGGTAATAGTTGAGATCGAAATGGAAGCAAACAAATATCATCAATTAGGTCTCTACAGCGACATATGTGACGAACTGCATCCGTATGTCGAAAATGATCAAAACAAAGGATTTTCCTAGAGGTGTATATCTTCTCTCCCTCATGCGAGAGACTAAGACATTCACCTAAATCTATATGATCAAATTCTATAAGCACACCACCAACTTGAGTAACTATTCTATTTTGGTTAATATGGGAGATATCCATGTTCGAGTAAAAGACTCGCACTAAGTTAGGATAGACTCGCTCATTAAAATTAACACCAGACTCCCAAGGCATAAGCATATCCCGAACACTTGTATCACAAACAACTAAGTTCCGGAAATCATTAAGGTGAACATAAGAGGAGTCAAGTACCTTTCGCCCATCGAAGCGGTCCTCGAACCGTTTCGCCAAGGAAGGAGTGGGGAAGTGAATTCTGGAGAATTCAGAGACTTCCCTAGGCTGAAAGGGGTGCACTTGAGGTGTGGATTTTTGCCGGACATTCCTCCGAGAGGATTCAACCATGGAGGAGCAAGGTGGAATGAACACAGGCAAGAGAGAGAGGGAAATTAATCGGTGTTTTGATGAGAAAAGAGTGAGGAATGAGAATGTAATGCCTAATTTGGATGAAAAAGAAGACAAAATGGATGAAAAATGGAGAAACCCAACTTGCGGTAGTTAGGGTTCAAAATTGGGATTTTTTGATTTGAGCTTTGATTTTAGGTTTTGAATTGGTGAAATTATTTTAAAGGTGATGGGAAATGATTTAATCGGTTTGTTTTGGCACAAGAAGCAAGAAAAATGAAGATTTGAGGAAGAGAAGAGCTTCGGCTGCGCAACAATAGAGAAAACGATGAGAGGGTAACTGGAGAGGAAGAAGAGAAAGGCTTTGATCAGTTTTAAAACGCGAAAACGGTTAACCGTTTATAATAAACGGTTAAAGGGTAATGAACAGAGGCTTGAGACTAGGTAAACGGTGAAAGCCTAAGTGCTTAACGGTTAAGGGGTAACAATTAGATGAGTTACTGCCAACAAACGGTTCACCGTTTGCTACAAACGGTGAAAGGACAAGAAGATAAACACAAATTCTAGTCTCTGGAGAAAAACGGTTCACCGTTTGTTGGAAACGGTTATCCGTTTATTTTATTTAAATTTTCGCACATTTGATTTAATATTTGGCCATCAAATAATCAATTCCCAGATCATTTAATTGATCTAAAAATATTTTATGAGTCATTTTCATGCATGATTCATGAACATGTTATCAACCAATGTATTCATACAATCAAGACATAACAAGACAAGTTTGTCATTAAACAAGCAAGCTCAAGCATTTCATAACCATTAGATCACAATTATAAATCAATCAATTCAGCACACTCAATAGCATAAATAGAGACATTAATGTGAAAATTTCATCATCCCAAGTTCATGCCGAATTTTTAAAAATTGTTCTTCACAAAGAGGTTTATTGAAAATATCGACAAGTTGTTTTTCCGTAGAAATAAACTCTAATACAATATCTCCCTTTTGAAATGATCTCTCAAGAAATGATGCCTAATTTCCATATGCTTGGTTCTAGAGTGTTGAATGGAATTTTTTGAAAGATTTATAGCACTAGTGTTGTCACATTTAATAGGAATTTGTTCAAGGTTAATCCTATAATCTATAAGTGTTTGTTTCATCCAAAGTGCCTGTGCACAACAACTTCCGGCGGCTATATATTCAGCCTCGGTAGTTGAAAGAGCAATAGAATTTTGTTTCTTACTAAACCATGAAACAAGTGAGTGTCCTAGAACAAAACAAGTTCCACTAGTGCTCTTCCTATCCACTTTATGACCAGCAAAATCCGCATCCAAAAAATACGTTAAATCTATATGAGTTCCCCTAGGATACCAAAGGCCAACATCTATGGTTCCTATCAAATAACGGAAAATTCTTTTAACAGCAAGCAAATGGGATTCCTTGGGACATGATTGAAATCTTGCACACAAACATACACTAAACATGATATCAGGTCTACTTGCAGTCAAATAAAGTAAAGATCAGATCATACCTCGATACATTTTGATATCCACTTCTTTACCTTTTTCATCTTTGTCAAGCTTGATGGTAGTGCTCATAGGGGTGCTTTTTGCCGTCCTACTTTCATAGCCAAACCTTTTGAGTAGATCTCCCACGTACTTGGCTTGGTTTATGAAAATGCCTTTCTCGTTTTGTTTGATTTGGAGTCCAAGAAAATACTTCAGCTCTCCCATCATACTCATCTCAAACTCTTGGCTCAAACATGATGAAAATTCTTTACACAACAACTCATTAGTAGAACCAAAAATGATATCATCAACATAGATTTGAACAATAAGTATGTCTTGGTTTTTATTCTTAATAAAAAGAGTTGTGTCTGCATTTCCCATTGAAAAATTATTATCTAACAAGAAATTTTTAAGCCTATCATACGATGCTCTAGGAGCTTGTTTTAAATCATATAAAGCCTTGGATAACTTATACACATGATTTGGAAATTTTTCATTTTCAAAACCAGGAGGTTGTTTCACATAAACTTCCTCCATAATATATCCATTTAAGAAAGCACTTTTGACATTCATTTGATATAGAATAAAATCTTTATGACATGCATATGCTAACAACATCCTAATGGATTCTAACCTTTCTACAGGTGCAAAAGTTTCATCTAAATCAATTCCTTCTTCTTGGTTGTAACCTTGAGCCACTAGTCTAGCTTTATTTCTTACAACCACACCAGATTCATCCATTTTATTTCTAAATACCCATTTAGTACCTATAATGGATTGATGTTCCGGATAAGGAACTAACTCCCACACATTGTTTCTTTCAAATTGATTCAATTCCTCTTGCATTGCCATAATCTAAGATTCATCATTTTCAGCATCCGCAAAAGATTTTGTTTCAATTTGAGAAATGAATGCAGCATGCTCACATGTGTTCCTAGGAGATGATCTAGTGGTAACACCCCGTGAGGGATCTCTTAATATTACATCTTTAGGGTGAGAGGAAATATACCTCCACTCTTTGGGGAGTGTTTGAGAAGTACCTTCATTTTGCTCCACATTTGGTTCTTCATGATGCTCCTCTTGAATTCTATTTGTTGTGTCCTCTTGGTTGTCATTTGATGCTTCTTCTTGTTGTTCTTCTTTTACATTATCATTAACAATGACTTTCTCCGTAGAGGAGGGGTTAGACTCATCAAAAGTAACATGCATAGATTCCTCCACAACCAAAGTTCTTTTGTTATAAACTCTATAAGCTTTGCTTGAATTTGAATATCCAAGAAAAATACTAACATCAGATTTTAGATTAAATTTACCAAGATTATCTTTTGTGTTCAAAACAAAATATTTGCATCCAAAAACTTTAAAATAACCAATGTTGGGTTTTCTATTTTTTCAAAGCTCATATGGGGTTTTATTAAGATTAGGTCTAATCAACACCCGATTTGAAACATAACAAGCGGTGTTGACGGCTTCGGCCTAAAAACACTTAGGCAAAGAGTTTTCATTCAACTTGGTCCTAGCCATTTATTGAATAGACCTATTTTTCCTTTCTACTACTCTATTTTGTTGTGGAGTCCTAAGTGATGAAAATTGATGTTCAATGCCAAAATCACTACAAAAATTTTCAAATGCATGATTTTCAAATTCTCCACCATGATCACTTCTAATACAAGAAATAGGATAGCCTTTTTCATTTTGAACCTTTTTATGGAAAATTCGAAATGCATCAATGGCATCATCTTTATTAGCTAAGAACAATACACATGTGTATCTAGAATAGTCATCCACAATTACAAATGCATAATATTTTTCACTTAAACTAGCATATCGTGAAGGTCCAAATAAATCTATATGAAGTAATTGAAGTAGTTTTGAAGTAGAGATATGATTCTTGTTTTTAAAAAAAGTCTTGATTTATTTTCCAAATTGACATGCTTCACAAATTCCATCCTTTTGAAAACTGATTTTTGAAAGACCTTTAACTAAATTATTTTTCACAATTTTTGAAATCAAATCCATGCTTGCATGTCCTAATCTTCTATACCATAGCCAACTATCATCATGTAATGCGGAAAAACATTTATCAAGAGTAGATGCACATTCTATGTCAATGGTACAAACATTACCACATCTATTTCCCATAAACAAAATTTTCCCATCACATGCATTCTCAATAACACAACTTGATCTATCAAAGACAACTTTATAACTTTTGTTACATAATTGACTAATGCTTATTAAATTATGTTTCAAATTTTCAACCAAACACACATTCTCAATTAAGGTTGAAGATACTTTACCAACATTTCCAATTCCAAGGATTTTTCCTTTTGAGTTGTCTCTAAAAGATACGTCTCTACCATTTTCAATTTTGGTGAAGCTTGAGAACCAAGAATAGCTCCCTGTTATGTGTCTTGAACAACCACTGTCCAAGTACCACTTATTCTTCTTCTTCTTCAAGCCCTGCAGAGAAAATCTCAAGTTTTAGGTACCCAAACCTTTTTAGGTCCTTGAGAGGTAGCAATGGTTCCTTTTGGAACCCAAACACATTTCATACCATAATATGCATTTCTCTTCACTGCACATCTATTTTTCATATGACCATCTTGATTACAATAATGACATGTAATTTTATTGCTAATAGATGTATTCCTCACAAAATAGCTCTTGTAGAATTTTTGTTTCAAATTTGGTTTATAACCAATACCACTTTTGTCAAATACACATTTTTGTGAGTTTAGCAAATTATCCAACATCTTTTCCCATTTGTAAATTTCAAGACAATCTCATTTAACTCATTGTTCTTTTTCTTGAGCATTTCATTTTTATTTTTCAACTCATCTATGTGTGATTCTAAGTGCTCATGTACAATGCTACGCTTCTCATTAGATAATGCAATTTCATCATGCAAAGTCTTGTTTTCTACTTCTAGGCATACAATTTTTGCATTTAAAGATTCATTTTCATTCTTAAGCTTTGCCATTTCCTTTTTAAGACATGCATTCTTTTTACCAATCTTCATCAACTCATTATGCAAATATTTAAAAGCATCATACAATTCATCATAGGTAGGATCACTTACCTCATTGAGATTATCATCATCTCCTATTGCCATAAGCGTTAGGTTTGAGACTTCTTGCGATCCTTCCTCATCACTTAAATCTTCCTCGCTATCATCTCAAGTTACAACCATGGCTTTCTTCTTGTGTTTGTTGATAAGTGTACACTCCGATCTAATATGGCCAGGCTTCTTGTATTCATAGCATGTGATTGCCTCCTTCTTCTCCCTATAGTTCTTGAAGTTTCTGAAATTTCTTCGCTCTCTAGTTTTCTTGAAGAATTTTCTGAACTTCCTTGCTAGCATGGCCAGCTCTTCATCATCCGGTTCACTTTCTCCATCACTCTCATGTTTTGAAGCTTTGAGAGCAATGTTTTTCTTCTTCTCCTCATGCCCTTTTTCTGCTTCCAAATCTTCCTCATATGAAATAAGAGAACCAATTAAATCATCAAGAGGTAAAGTATTTAAATCTTTTGCTTCCTCAATGACAGTCTTTTTTGGTCGCCACTCCTTAGGTAGTGACTTAATAATTTTCTTGACTTTTTCGCTATTTGAAAAAGTCTTCCCTAGAGCTCCTAGAGTGTTCACAATGTCCGTGAATCTAGTATACATAGAGTACACACTTTCATTTTGTTCCATTTGAAACAATTCATATTGCTTAGTGTACCTACTTATTTTAGATTCTTTCACTTGGTTTGTGCCTTCATAGGCAACTTCATGTTTTTGCCAAATCTCATTAGCACTTTCACAACTAGACACTCTATGAAACTCTTTCTTATCTAGTGCACAAAATAAGGCATTCATGGCTTTAGAGTTTAGAGAGGCTTTTCTCTTTTCGAGTTCATTCCAATCCTGTGATGGTTTTGGAATATCTTATCCGACTTCATTTTTAGTTAAGGGCATAAAAGGACCATCAATAACAATTTCCCAAATCTCATAATCTAAGGCTTGCAAATAAATTCTCATCCTAGTTTTCCAATAAGGGTAATCATTTCCATCAAAGAAAAGTGGTCTAGTGGTGGATTGTCCTTCCCTAAATGTGGAATCATATTGAGTTGCCATTGATCTTTAGCTCTAGACGATTAAGTATAAACAAGAGCACCAAGCTTTGATACCAAATGAAATTCTAACTAGGCAACCCAAGAGGGGGGTGAATTGGAATTTTATAAATTATTCAACTAAACAACAAATTATCATGCAAATTTAAAAACGAAATTAAACAATGATAAATAAATTGTTCACAAATTAACAAGATAAGGGAAGAGAGAGTCAAATACAACGATGTTTACGTGGTTCAGCCAACCTCGCCTACGTCCACGCCTCCAAGCTTTCCGGACTTGAGGATTTCACTAAGCAAGCCTCCAAGGCTTCAATTGCTTACACTTGACTTCCAAGGTGTCAATAACCTTTACAACAAGAGATTATCCCCAATCTCTTAACCCAAGTGTATCCCAACACTCACAATCCCTCAAAGTGAAAGATTACAAATTGTTTTTCTCTCACACTATATTTAAGATTACAAATCAAAACTCAAAGTGTGAATTGATGAAGTAAAACTATGTTTTTAGCTCTTGTGAAGATTGCAAACTTGAGTATAAGCTCAATGATTGTGTTGTGATCAGTCCTCTTTGAATTTGAATGAGCTTATTTATAATAAGAGCTGAAAAACTAGCCGTTATTCGTTGTCTGCCCGAAAACGGTTCACCGTTAACTGTTAATGGTTAACCGTTTGTGCTGGTCAAAGTTACCATTGGGCCAGATTTCAAATAAACGGTTTGCCTTTTAGGTTACCCTTTCGCCGTTCACGACCAGAGACCTGCAAAATGAATACCTATTATCCGTTTCAAGTAAACGGCTAAGGCTTTACATGAATTGACTCTCTGGATGTTATCGATCAACCGTTTGTAAATAAACGGTTCACTGTTAGTTTTCAGTAACCTGCAAAAAGAACAACGGTTATCCGTTTAAGTAAACAGCTAAGGACTTGTGTGAAATGACACTCTGGATGTTATCGATTAACCGTTTGTAGTAAATGGTTCATCGTTGGTTTTCAGTGAGCTTTCCATTTCCGTTTTTCACTAATTGGTTAGAGCTTAGCAAACTTTTGCTCTCTGGCCGTAATCGGTTAACCATTTATAAATAATCGGTTCACCGTTAGTTTCCAGTAAGTTTTCCATTTCCGTTTTTCACTAATCGGTTTGAGCTTAGCAAACTTTTGCTCTCTGGTCGTAATCGGTTAACCGTTTATAAATAATCGGTTCACCGTTTATTTCCAGAAACATATTTTAAACCAGATTTTGCAAAGAATCTTTTTCCAATTAAAAATCCATCTTTTATAAGTATGAATGGAGTAGTTTTTATGAAATTCATTTGTTAAGAAATAACTCCAATATTTTTATCAAATATTATTTAAGGTTTGTTATCATCAAAATCAATATTATTAACATATTCATGTTAACATAATGATGTGCCGTTGATAACTCTATGAAATCAGAGTTGTCATGATGCTTTTGGACTTAAACCACGATTACTTAAAAAGTAAATGATGTGTTTTTATGACATTTTAGTTGTATTTTTCATAAACATCTATTTCAAGTTTATCTTTGATCAATTTTGTATGATTTAAATAAATTGTTTGCTTAAATCAAATGCATAATTGTAGGTGACTGGAAGTTCAAATTTCAAGGAAGTAATACTACTACAATAGGCTTGCATAAATGAGGAAAGAGCTTGGCTATAGAAGAATTGAAATAAATTTAGAACAGTACAATTCCTGTAGCAACCCTAGAGCATTGACATAGAAGATTTCACATGAGATACTTAGAAAATTGTGATATAGAGTTTCCTAATCTGGAAGGTACGCACGCTAAACTTTCGTTTACCCTAATTTTCGACTATAAAAGAAGCACACATGCAAAGAAAAAGGAGGAGGCCGTCAACTAAGAACAAAATCGAAAGGAAACAAGAGAAAAAGAGAATAAAAGATCGAAACTAAGGGTTGCAACAAGGAGAATTTATGGAGATCAATCGGGAAACTTAGTCTTTCTTATTCTTCTCTTGTTTTCTTGTCTACTTTTTAATCATGAGGATGTATTTGATGGCTAAAACTCTTTTGTTTATTTTATTTTCGCAGATCATGAACTAATTTAATTGTGGTTGAGTGATAGACAATCTTAATAGTTCCTTGACTAAATTTATATATTGTTGCATGTTTGCTATAACATTTTGTTTTGATAAAGCTTATTCTATTCATTATTTTGGCTGACCGTCCATTTAATGATACAAGTTAAGAAAGAGCGACAAAATGGCCTATCTTAGTGGAACATATCAAAGCAATACTTGGTTTTAGATTGGGTTTCTTGAGTTGAGTTTCACTTGATTCTAAAAGGGTCATGCTTAGTCCAAAATTAGTCATGAACTAGACAGAGAGATTCACCTTGTATGGTAAATAGAACATAAGCATGTAATGCTATATCTTATGTTGGCTTACGTTGGTATAACAATTGGTCACTATTAGATTGCATAAGGATATAAGACATCCAACAAGCAACAACTAAGGATATATAAGGATTCTGTCTAATGCTGTAGTAGATGCTGCAGCAAGTGCACCTAAAATTGTAAGAAATAATCAAAACCATTAAGAGAGTTTAATCAATAAACTACTTTATTCCTATTGATTTTATTCTTGTGTGAGACGTGAGAGTTTACTTTCCTGAATTTTATTTTAATTAATTAGTTTATTAGTTTAATTGTTCGTTCTATTTTCAATCAAAGCAAAATTGCACTGTTGAGATTGCTGCAGCAAGTCTGATAAAATTAATCCATATGGAGACGATCTTGAATATTCATCATTATATTACTTGTTGTGTATACTTACACATTGACATCAATAGTATAAGAAAAAGTTACAACAACCATCTTATATATCTTATCACATCTCACTGTACTACATGAATAAAATAGTCCCCAAAATGTAAAAACGCCCAACCACAGGGCCCAAAGCCTTATGTATTCTTAGACGGGATCCAAAAGCCTCTATCTCAACTATATCTTTTAATTGTATCCTTGTTACTGAATATCTGTAGCTAGATGTTGAGTGTTGGATAATGTATATTTATAAAGAGTAAAATCGTTATCTTGCACTCCAAGTCTCACTAACATTTCTACTTTTATGTATTTAGGTACTTTCATTGTGACTTTTTTGTTATAATTTGAGTATTTTATGTATTTTAGGGGTATTTTGGATATTTTATAATTAACAAGAAATTGAATAGCAGAACAAATAGCATTTTTGAGCTGAAAATACTTAAAACTCTTTGGAAGGGCACAAAGGAAAAAATTATAATTTTAAGATGTATGGTAATTTTAGTGGAGCCCAGTTGACGTGACTTTGACTGATGACATGATAGTATCTTATTTGACCTACATAAGCGTTTACTATTGATTGATGATATGAGAACATATTCTTGGGTCGAAAGCACGAATGTTATATGCAATACAATGAATCAAAGGTTGTTTACTTTTATATTGACTGATAATGTGATATCATACTAATAGACCAAAAAACTCATGTGCGCTACATGTAATACACTGAATTACAGCTTTGGTGACATGTTCCATCCAATTAGAGCTTGCCACATGGCGTAATCCTATGCGTTCGAATTATTTTCATCTAATGGTCATGATTTATCTATTGTATCTATAAACAGGGGTCTCCCTCTAATTTGATAGCTCATAATCCAAATTTGAGTTTCATTTTTTTTGTAATTCTCACTCTATCTTATATTTTTATGTATTTGGATAAAATTACCATTTATTCATAGTTCATTTATGAGTAGTTAATTCAATTTCAAGCTTAAGTTGACGGTGAAGTCTCAACATAATTCATGGCTTAATTTAGTAAGTTTGTGCATTCTCTCTCTAGTTTATTTGGAATGTTTTGACTCATCATTGAAAAACAATAAATCTTGTCTAGATTTTGCTCGGTATACTGGCTCCCTAGCGCATGATCATTACTGTTTGACACGATAAGCACTTTACATTATATTTATTAAAGAATAGCACCCCTTTATTACTTGTAGTTCGTTTTGACTCAATGTTGATAGGTAGTGTATTTAAATTATCACCCAACATAATGTATACTTGACACCACATTTAGTAGAAGATTATTTTTCCTTAACACAATGAGTGTTTGATAACATATTTACCAAGATGAGACTTATGAGAAGTGCAAACTGCCCCCATAAATTAATTGAAATTGAAAAGGAATATTAAGCTCATGGTGAAGTGTTGAGTGTGAATTCAGAAATTAAAGTGATTCATTTGCATTATTTATTCTTTAATTTATTCCCGCCATTTATTTTAAATCTTCAAATTGCTTAGAAATCATCTCCAACCAATTTACATACAAACTTGAAAATTAACCCTGCACTTAATTAAATCTATCTCCTTGTAGGATTGACACTTGCCACTATAAATACCACAATAAATTTGTGCACTTGTGAGTACAAAATTTTTTTTGCACAACAGGTTTTTCGCATCGTTACCAGGGAGGTAAGTCATTTTAATTTGTAGAGTTAATATTCTTTGTAAATATTATGTAAATAACTATGTGTGCATGTTTTGAATGTGTTTTTATAGTATGTAATAGCGTGAAAACATTAGTATCGTAACTTCTCCTCTCTCTTTATTTTCACTGTTTTTAATTTTCTTTGCATGCACGATTGAAAGTCACAATCATATGATCTAGAACTTATAAACCTTAAACTGAAAAAGACACTTTGCACACTTAGACACATTGCATCACAAAGTAAAATTGTGGATAACATTGAAATGGATTTAGTGCAACAACAACCACAAGACTACAAGACTACATTTGGAAGATAAGATTGGATTGGATTAGCTTTTAGGATTAAATTGGATTATGTTAGATTGGATTATATATGTGATAACTCTATGAAATGAGAGTTATCATGACACTTTTGAACTTAAATCATGATTACTTAGAAAGTAAATGATGTGTTTTATTGCATTTTAGTTATATTTTACATAAACATCAATTTTAGTTTATCTTTAATCAATTTTGTTTGATTTAGAATAATATGTGTGCTAAAATCTCATGCATAATGGTTGGTGACTGGAAGCTCAATTTTCAAGAGAGGAATGCTGTTGCAATGAGCTTGCAAAAATAAGGAAAGAACTTGACGATAGAAGAATTAAAACAAATCTGGAACAGTGTAGTTGCTGTAGCAATCCTAGGGTATTGACAGAAAAGATTTCGTGTGAGATACTTAGAAGATTTTGATTTGGTGTTTCCTAATCTAGAAGATACGCGCCCTAGACTTCCGTTTACCCTAATTTTTAGCTATAAAAAAAGCACACACCAAAGGAAAAAGGAGGAGCCGTCAACCAAGGACAAAAATAAAAAAGAAATAAGAGTAAAACACAATTCAAGAGCAAGATCTAGGGCTGCACTTGAGGAGAAACTTGTAAGATTAATTACTAACCAGTCCTTCTTATTCTTTTCTTGTTGTCTTGTTTACTCTTTAATCATGGGAATGTATTTGATTGCTGAACCTCTGTTATTTATTTTTCTTTCGCAAATCATGAACTAAATTTATTTGTGGTTAAGTAATAAACAATCTTCTGGTTAAGTGATAAATAATCTTTATGGTTCTTTGACTGATTATATATGTTGCTGCATGTTTGCTATATCATTTTATCTTGATAGTGGTTATTTTCATTCATTATTTCGGCTGACCACCCATTTAATGATATAAACTAAAAAATAGCCACAAAATGGCCTATCTTAGTTGAATATATCAGAGCAATACTTGGTTTTACTTAATCTAAAATTAGTGATGAACTAAATATAGGAATTAACCTTGTAGGGTAATTAGAACCTAAGCGTGTAATGTTATATCTTATGTTGGCATAACAATTGGTCACTGTTAGGTTGCATATAGATATAAGGCTAAAATAATATCTAAGCAACCCAAAAGGGGGGTGAATTGAGTTTTTAAAAATTATGCAATACTAAATCGAATCTAAAATGCAAATCTTAAACTAATTTAAAGCAATAATAAATCAATTAATCAAAATGTAAAACGATAAGGGAAGAGAGATTCAAACACGGAGATTTTTACGTGATCTGGCCAACCTCGCCTACGTCTATGCCTCTAAGAACACTAGGTTTAAGGATTCCACTAGTCAAGCCTTCAAGGCTTTAAGAACACTTACAATTGACTTCTAATGTGTCAATCGACATTAATACTAAGAGATTATTCCCAATCTCTTAACCCAAGTATATCCCAACATTTGCAATCACTCAAATAAAGATTACAAATTTATTTTTCTCTCACACAAAGTATATGGTTACAAATCAATGCCCAAATATTGAGAATAAATGAAACAAGAATGTATTTAAGACTCATTGAAGATTGTATTCTTTATAGTTGGAGCTGAAATATAGTTGTTGCTAACTTTCTGCGCGAAATTAGATCGCCATTAACTGTTAACGGTTAACCGTTTTGACTGGTCCAAGTGATCGTTGAGCTGAAATTTAAATAAATGGTGACTGTTTGCCACTATCAGTTTCTCGTTAATTTCAAAAGACCTGCAAAACAAATTTCTATTATTCGTTCTTTCTAAACGGTTGAATATTAGCATGGAATGACATTTGGAAAATTATCGATTAGCCGTTTGAAGTGAACGGTTCGCCAGTTATTTCCAGTAGCCTACAAAATAGAATAGGCGTTTGCGTTCAATGGTTTAAGGTTTGTGCAGCATTCCTCCTCCGAGTTGGTCGTGATGAGTTAACTATGGTGATTTTTGAGACAATGGAGAAAAATTGAGGAAGATGTGAATGAAGGAAAATGAATCAATTATAGGGTTAAGAGAGAGTAGAGGAAGTGAGTTTAAGGCTCAATTTGGTTGAGAAAGGAGAAAATTCAATAAAAAATGATGAAACCCGTTCGGTTGCCCTTGGGGTTTGGATTTGAGATTTTTGAATTTGGGGCTCGATTTGAGTTTTTGAATCAGTAAAAATGTTTTAATGATGATTAAAAATGGTTCTATAGGTGTGATTAGGCAAGAAAATAGAGATAAATGGAGGATTGAAGGAAGAGGAAGCTTCAGTTGCGCGTCAATGGTGATAATAGTGAAAGGGTAAACGAAGAGGAAGAGTAAACCCTTGGAACAATTTCATATCGCACAAAAACGGTGAGCCATTTTCTGTAAACGGTGAGGGAGTAAATTCCACAAAGAACATAATCGAGAGTTGTTAAAGGGTAGGCGTTAACGGTAAAGGAGTAACTTTTAATGGGCTTTTTGTTTTAAAATGGTTTACCTTTTGCAGCAAACGATAAAGGAGAAAGTGGCAGACATCATATCCTAGTTTCTGGAATTAAACGGTACATCGTTTATTGAGAAACATTTATCTGTTTATTTCATTTATGATTTCACACATTTGTTTTAATATTTGGCCAACAAATAATACATTTTAAGATCATTTAATTGATCCAAAATGTTTTAAGGACCAGTTTAATGCATGATTCATGAACTCACATGTATTCAAACAATCAATTCATATAAGCATTTAAAAATGAAAAACATACACATTACTTAAATATCATGCTTAAACACTTCATAAATATCAACAATCATCAATCAATCAATTTTAATAGATTTAATAATATGATTAGAGATGTTAATGTGAAACTTTCATCATCTCAAGTTCATGCTGAATTTTTGAAAATTATTTTTCGCAAAGAGGTTTTGTAAAAATATCAGCAAGTTGTTTTTTCGTAGAGATAAATTCTAATGCAATATCACCCTTTTGAATATGATTTCTCAAGAAATGATGTCTAATCTCTATATTCTTGATTCTAGAGTGCTGAATGGGATTCTTTGAAAGATTTATAGCACTGATATTATCACACTTAATTAGAATTTGTTTAAGATTAATGCCATAATCTCTGAGTGTTTGCTTTATCCATAGGGCTTCTACACAACAACTCCCAGCGGCTATATATCCAGCCTCAGTGGTTGCTATATATCCAGCCGCGCTGGTTGAAAGTGCAACTAGATTTTATTTTTTGCTAAACCATGAAACAAGTGAATGACCTAGTAAATGGCAAGTTCCACTAGTGCTTTTCTTATCGACTTTGTGTCGGCAAAATCCACATCCGAATAACATGTTAAATCTATATGAATTCCTCTAGGATACCAAAGGCCAAGATCTATGGTTCCACTCAAATAACGGAAAATTCTTTTTACAGCAAGCAAATGAGATTCCTTGGGACATGATTAAAATCTTGCACACAAATATACACTAAACATGATATCGGGTCTACTTGTAATTAAATAAAGTAAAGATCCGATCATATCTCGATACATTTTTATATCCACTTCTTTGATTTTTCATCTTTTTCAAACTAGGTTGTTGTGCTTATTGGAGTACTTTTAATCTTTGAGTCATCAATGCCAAATCTCTTGAGTAAATCTTTCACATACTTGGCTTGATTTATGAAAATTCCTTCGTCATTTTGTTATATTTGCAGCCCAAGGAAGTACTTCAACTCACCCATCATACTCATTTCAAATTCCTTACTCATACAAGATGAAAACTTCTTGCGCAAATACTCATTAGTAGAACTAAAAATAATATCATCAATATAAATTTCTACAATAAGTATATCTTGATTATTATGTTTTACAAATAGAGTAGTATCCGCTTTTCCTATAAAAAAAACCATTATCCAATAAGAAATATCTAAGTCTATCATACCATACTCTAGGTGTTTGTTTTAATCCATAAAATACTTTTGACAATTTATAAACATGATTTGAAAATTTTTCATTTTCAAAACCAGGGGGTTGTTTTACTTACGTACACTTCTTCCGTAATATAAGTATTTAAGAAAGCATTTTTGACATCCATTTGAAATAAAATGAAATCTTTATGGTATGCAAATGCTAACAACATCCTAATAGATTCTAATCTAGCTACATGTGCAAATGTTTCATGAAAATCAATTTCTTCTTCTTGGTTATACCCTTAAGCCATTAATCTAGCTTTATTCCTTACAACTACACCATATTCATCAATCTTATTTCTAAAGACCCATTTAGTACCTATAATGGATTGATGTTTCAGTTTAGGAACTAATTCCCACACATTGTTTCTCTCAAATTGATTCAATTCCTCTTGCATTGCCATAATTTAAGATTCATTATTTTCCGCATCCGCAAAAGATTTTGGTTTAATTTGAGAAATAAATGTAGCATTCTTACAAATATTTCTAAATTATGATCTAGTGGTAATAACTCTTAAAGGATCACCTAAAATTAAATCTTTAGGATGAGAGGAAACATACCTCTACTCCTTAGGGAGTGATTGAGAAATACCTTCATTTTGTTATGCATTCATTTCTTCATGTTGTTCCTCTTGATTTCCATGTAGTGCATCCTTTTGATTATCTTCTTGTAGTCCTTCATCTGCATCATTATCAACAATAACTTTCTCCACAGAGGAGGGGTTAGATTCATCAAATGTAACATGCATAGATTCTTCCACAAATAGAGTTCTTTTATTATAAACTCTATAAGCTTTGCTTGAGTTTGAATACCCAAGAAAGATGCCAACATTGGATTTTGAATCAAATTTGCCAAGATTATTGGATTTTGAATCAAATTTACCAAGATTATTTTTTGTATTCAAAATAAAATATTTGCATCCAAAAACTTTAAAATAACCAATGTTGAGTTTTCTATCTTTCCAAATCTCATAGGTAGTTTTATTAATATGAGGTCTAGTCAACATCCGATTTAAAACATGAGAAGCGATATTGACAGCTTCGGCCCAAAAATATTTAGGCAAAGAATTTTCATTCAACATGATCCTAGCTATTTCTTGAATCAACCTATTCTTTCTCTCAACAACCCCATTTTGTTGTGGAGTTCTAGGTGATGAAAATTAAAACACAAGGCCTAAATTATTGCAAAAAGTTTCAAATGTATTGTTCTCAAACTGTCCTCCATGATCACTCCTAATGCATGCAATACCATACCTTTTTTCATTTTGAACTTTCTTACCAAACACTTTAAAAGTATAAAAAGTATCATCCTTATTAGCTAAGAATAATACCCATGTGAATCTAGAAAAATCATCAACAATTACAAAAGCATAATACTTCCCGCTCAAGCTAGCATATCTTGAAGGTTCAAATAGGTTTATGTGAAGTAATTGAAGAGGTTTTGAAGTAGAAACATGATTTTTTCTTTTAAAAGAAGTTTTGATCTGTTTATCAAACTGGCATGCTTTACAAATTCTATCTTTTTGAAATTTGATTTTTAGAAAACCTTTAACTAAATCATTTTTGGAAATCCTTGAGATTAATTCCATGCTTGCATGTCCTAGTCTTATATGCCATAACCAACCATCATCATGCAGAGCGGAAAAACATTTATCAAGTGTAGATGCACAATCTATATCAATGTTATAAACGTTAACACATCTATTCCCTACAAACAATATCTTGCCATCATATACATTTTCAATAACACATATATTCTTAGTAAAAATAACTTTATAACTCTTATCACACAATTGACTAATGCTAAGCAAATTGTGTTTTAAGGTTTCAACCAAACACACATTTTCAATAAGAGTAGAGGATACATTATTGACGTTTTCGATACCAATAATTTTTCCTTTTGAGTTATCTCCAAAGGACACATTTCCACCATTTTCGATCTTGGTAAAACTTGAAAACTAACAGTAATTACCTGACATGTATCTTGAACATCCACTGTACAAGTACCATTTATTTTTCTTTTTCTTTAATCCCTGCAGAAAAAGTTTCAAAGTTTTTGGTAACACTTGTTGGGTCCCTGAGTGTTAGTAATAGTTCCTTTTGGAACCCACACACATTTTATGCCATAATATGCATTCATTTTCACTGGACATCTATTTTTCATGTGACTATTTTGATTGCAATAATGACATACAACTTACTTATTAAAGGAAGTACTCTTCATAAAACAATTCTTATAATATTTGTGTTTCAAATTTGGCTTATAGCAAATGCCTCCTTTGTAAAACACATATTTTTGTGAATTAAGCAAGCTATCCAACATATTTTACCCATTTGTGAATTTTAGCACAATTTCTTTTAGCTCATTATTCTTCTTCTTAAAGACTTCATTTTCTTTTACCAATTCACCAACATGTGATTCTTCATGCTCATATGAAGTACTTTGTTTACCTTTAAAAGATGTTATCTTATCATGCAACATTTATTCTATAATTCTTATTCTTTTATCTTCTCATAAAATGAATTATTGCATTTTTCCAGGGCATCCTTTTCATTTGTAAGTTCTAACTTTTTTATTTTAAGACATGCATTTTTTTACCAATTTTCATCCACTCATTATGAAATTCTTTAAAAGAATCATGTAATTCATCATATATAGGAAGATCACTTACCTCATAAAGTTCATCCAATGATTCTTCTCCGATTGCCATCAGAGCTAAATTTGTCATCTCTTGATGCTCTTTATCATCACTTGTTTCCTCATCGCTATCATCCCATGTGGTTTCTTTTTGAATTTATTGAGAAGAGGATATTCAGACCATACGTGTCTAGGAGTTTTGCATTCATAGCAAGTGATTGGCTCATTCTTCACTTTTTGATTCTTGAAATTTCTAAACTTTCTTCGCTCACTAGTTTTCTTGTAGAAAATTCCGAATCTTCTAGTCAATATAGCCATCTCTTTATCATCCAACTCGCTTTCCTCAACACTCTCATGTTTTAAAGCTTTGAGAGCAATGCTTTTCTTTTTCTCCTCATGCCCTTTTGTTTGCTACCAAGTCTTTTTCATATAGAATAAGAGAACCAATTAAATCATCAACAGGTAAAGTATTTAAATTTTTAGCTTCTTTAATGGTAGTTCTCTTAGGTCTCAATTTCTTTGGAAGTGACCTAATATTTTTTTTACTTTCTCACTATTTGAAAAAGTCTTTCCTAGGGCTCCTAGGGTGTTCACTATGCCCGTAAATCGTATATACATAGAATACACACTTTCATTTTGTTTCATTTGGAACAATTCGTATTGACAAGTGTATCTACTGATTTTATACTCTTTAACTTGATTTATCTTTTCACAGACAACCTCAAGTTTATTCCATATTTCTTGAGCACTCTCACAGCTAGATACTCTATCAAATTCTTTCTTATCTAGAGCACAAAATAGAATATTCATTGCCTTGGAGTTTAAAGACATCTTTTTCTTTTCTAACTCACTCTATTGACTTGATGATTTAGGAATATCATCTCATTCTTCATTTTTAGTCATATGCATAAATGAACCATCACAAACAACTTTCCAAATTTCATAATCTAAGGCTTGCAATAAATTCTTATCTTATTTTTCTAATATGGGTAATCATTACCGTCAAAAAACAGTGGCCTAGTTGTGGATTGTCTTTCCCTAAAAGTTGAGTCAGTTTGAGTTGCCATGGATCTTTTACTCTAGACAGTTAAGTCTTAACAAGAGAACAAGACTTTGATACCAAATGAAATAATATCTAAGCAAACCCAAAATGGGGTTGAATTAAATTTCTAAATATTATGCAATACTAAATCGAATCTAAATGCAAATCTTAAACGAATTTAAAGTAATAATAAATCATCAATCAAAATGTAAAAAGATAAGGGAAGAGAGATTTAAATACAGAGATTTTTACGTAGTTCGGCCAACCTTGCCTACGTCCATGTCTCCAAGCACACCGGGTTTGAGGATTCCACTAGTCAAGGCTTCAAGAACACTTACAATTGACTTCTAAGGCGTCAATTAACCTTTACACTAAGAGACTATCCCCAATCTCTTAACCCAAGTATATCCCAACACTTACAATCACTTAAACAAAGATTACAAATTTGTTTTGCTCTCAAAGTATATGGTTACAAATCAATACCCAAATGTGAGAATAAATGAAACAAGAAGTATTTAAGACTCAATGAAGATTGTATTCTTGATTATATGCTCAATGATAACATTGTGATAAACTATAGTTTGAATTGTATTGAGATTATTTATAGTTGGAGCTAAAATATAGCCATTGTTTACTTTCTACACGAAATCGAATCGCCGTTAAACATTGGGGCAATTCATTGGATTACCGTAAGAAGATCCTCATCTCCACCTTAAACTATTTTTAGAGGTGAGTGATACTTTTAAAATTACTGGAGCATTACAGGAAGCATTGAGACTCACACTTTTCTCGTTTTCTTTGAGAGATCAAGTAAGGGTATGGTTGCATTCGTTACCACCAGATTCTATCACAACATGGAATGATTTGGCTTATAAATTTTTAATGAAGTATTTTTCGTCAACCAATAATGCAAAATTGAGGAACGAGATCACATCCTTCTATTAACTAGAAGTTGAAAGCTTGTATGATGCTTGGGAAAGATTTAGGAATTACTCAAGAGATGTCCTCATCATGGTATTCCTGGTTGCATCCAAATGGAATTTTTTTACAATGAATTGAACCCATGCATTAGATTGATGGTTGATGTTTCAACAAATAGGGCTTTATCGTTTGAATATTACAATGAAGCCTATGAAATTTTAGAGAGAATTGCTAACAACAATTATCAATGGCCATCAACCAGACAAGCTACAGCAAGAGGAACAACATAGTCTATAACATAGATGCACTTACAGCAATGTCAGCCCAAGTAACTTTATTAACAAATATGGTGAATGCTATGACTACGGCTCCAATAATTGTCAATCAAGTTGCTGAGGTCTCTTGTGTTTATTGTGGAGAGGGACACGTATTTGATAATTGTCCTAGGAATCCAGCTTAAGTCAATTATGTGGTCAACTTTAATGGATAAAATTAAAGCAATCCGTATTTAAATAACTCTAATTTTGGATAGAGGTAACGCCCAAACTTTTCATGGAGCAACCAGAACTAGCCTGCTGCAACATCCAGTGGACAGAACAAAGATGCTTAACTACCTGGATTTCATTAGTAAACTCTTGGACAAAGAAACATTGGTCATCATCAATTTAGTTCTCTTGAAACTCTAATTAAGAAGTATATTGTGAAAAATGAAGCAGTTGTCCAAAGCCAAGATCTTTAAAGAATCTAGAAAATCAAATTGGATAGCTTGTTATAGCATTGAGTAACAGACCTTAGGGCAGTTTACCCAACAATATAGAAAATCCTATAAGAGAAGGAAAAGAGCATTGCAAAGTGATTAATTTAAGATCCGGGAAGGATGTTCATATTCCTGTTTGAGTACCAAAAAGAAAAATGGAACTCGTTTCAATCTAAGAGGACAATCCAGTTGAAGAAGAATCACAACAACCTACTTTCAACCCACTAATGAGAACAACCAAGCTACAAAAGCAGTAGAGAATAATGAACCAGCAATGGTGAAAAAAGATATTGTAGTACCATCAACATCAGGTCACAAGTTGACAAAAGAAAACAGTTTGAACAATCTGCTGCATCACTATAGTTTAGACCTTTCCCACAATGATTACAGAAGCAGAAACAAAACAAGCAATTCAACAAATGCCAAACTATGTGAAGTTTTTAAGGATATTATGGCAAGGAAAATGAGGCTTGGAGAATTCAAAAATGTTGCTCTAACACAATAATGTAGCATATGCTTCAAAGTAAAATCCTTCAAAAGTTGAAAGATCTAGGGAGCTTTACAATTTCATGTTATATCAGAACTAGGTATAATGGTAGGGCACTTTGTGATTTGGGGGTAATCGTCAATCTCACGCCTTTATCAGTGTTCAAGCATTTGGGAGTTGGTGAAAGCAGATCAACAACAATGCCTTTACAGCTTGCTGATAGATTTCATGCATATCTTGAGGGTAAGATTGAAGATGTGTTGCTGAAGATAAATAAATTTATTTTTCTAGTGGATTTCATTGTATTGGACTTTAAAGCAGACAAAAAAGTACCAATTATTCTTGATAAACCTTTCTTAGCCACAAGAAAGACTCTAATTGATGTGCAAAAAAAAGTTAATTATGCGGTGAATGATCAACAAGTAACATTCAATGTACTAGATGACATAAAGAGTCCCGATGAGGTTGAAGACTGCAATCTGATCAGTATTGTGGACTTTGTTATAATCGAAAGGTTAAACGATTGCTGTAGTAAGGAAGAGATCAAGGCTACAACCTTTAAAGAACTTGAAGAGGAAGATGTTGCAGTAGTTCACATAGCATGGTTAGGAGTAAAGCAACCACTGAGATATGACAGACATTTTGAACCTTAGACCTCTCAGGCAGGGAAGTAAAATCGTATGCTCCATCTATTGAACCACCTCTTATTTTAGAATTGAAATTTTTACCTTCTCATTTAAAATATGTTTATCTTGGTAAAAATAATACACTCCCTGTAATCATTTCATCTTTTTTTAATGCAAATCAAGAGAAGAGTTAGGTGGATGTGTTAGGAGATACAAAAAGGCTATTAGATGGACCATGACATATATTAAAGGAATTAGCCCATCTATACGTATGCAAAGATTTTTGTTGAAAGCTGCTACAACAATTAATAAGAGCAATAGAGGAGATTAAACCCCATCATGAAGGAAGTTGTGAAGAAGGAGATCGTCAAATAGCTTGATGCTGAGATCATCTATCCAATATCTAACAGCTTTTGGGTGAGTCAGGTATAATGTTTTCTAAAGAAAAGTGGTATGATAGTAGTAGCAAATAAGAAAAATGAACTCATTTCCACAAGAACAGTAATTAGATAGAGAGTTTGCATGGACTATAGGAAGCTGAACAAAACTACAACGAATGACCACTTTCCATTGCCTTTCATAGATTAAATACTGGAAAGACTCACAGGGAATGAATACTATTATTTCTTAGATGGTTACTCAGGTTACAATGAAATTACTATAGCACTAGAGGATTAGGAGAAGACAACATTCACTTGTGTTTATGGAACTTTTACTTTTAGAAGGATGTCATTCAGTTTGCGCAATGCTCCAGCAACATTCTAAAAGTGCATGATGTCCATATTTTCAGATATGGTCAAGCAAACATTAGAGGTGTTTGTGGATGACTTTTCGACTTTTGGAGAAATATATGATGATTGTTTACACAACTTAGAAAATGTGTTTAAGAAGTGTGAGGAGACTAACTTGGTGCTCAATTGGCAAAGTGTCAATTTATGGTATAAGAATTTATAATCTTGGGTCATATACTCTCTAAAAGGGGAATAAAGGTGGACAAGGCAAAAATAGAGGTGATAGATAAACCCCTCCAAGCTTCAGTCAAAGATATTAGGAGTTTTTTAAGACATGTTGGGTTCTTTAGAAGGTTGATTAAAAAATTTTCTAAAATAGCTAAACCTTTATGCATGCTGCTAGAACATGACAAACCTTTCAAGTTTGATGAAGATTGTTTGAAGGCTTTTGAAGAATTAAAGAAAGCTCTTGTTACAGCACTAGTTGTTATTGCACTAGATTGGAGCCTACATTTTAGGTTGATGTGTGATGCCAACGACCATTTTGTTGGAGCAATGTTAGTGCAAAGGAAGGATAATATTTTTCACTCCATTTACTATGCTAGTAAAACCCTTGCCGATGCTTAGATTATTATACCATCACTGAAAAGGAGTTGTTAGTAGTTGTATTTGCATTTGACAAGTTCAGAGCCTATTTGGTTAGCACTAAAGTGACAGTTTACATAGACCATACAACAATAACGTATTTGATTGCAAAGAAGGATGCCAAACCAAGGTTGATAAAATCGGTATTTTTGCTACAAGAGTTTGACTTGGAGATTAAGGATAGAAAAAGGACCGAGAACTAAGTGGTAGATCATCTCTTAAGGCTTGAAGCAGATTCAAGCACTTTGACCAAACAGGACATCATAGAAACATTCCCTTATGAGCAACTAGTAATGCTAAAACATGCACATATGTTGCAGCAGTCTGAACTCCTATGGTATACAGATTTTGCTAGTTACTTAGTGAGTGGATTATTACCACTTGATTTGAGTTATCACTAGAAGAAAAGATTCTCCCATTATGTTAAAAACTATCAGTGTGATGATCTTTATTTATACAAGATGTGTTCAGACCATGTGATCAGAAGATGTGTACCAGATGAAGAAATTCCACATATACTGTATTCGTGCCATGTTGCAGCATATGGAGGATATTTTGGAGGCCACAAAACAGCTGCCAAAGTCTTACAATCAGGTTATTACTGGCCCTCTATTTTTAAAGATGCTTATGAGTTTGTTAAATATTGTGACATGTGCCAAAGAATAGGAAACATATCTCGAAAGCATGAGATGCCATTAGCGAGCATTTTAAAAGTTAAACTCTTTGATGTATGGGGGATAGACTTTATGGGTCCATTCCCACAATCTTTTAGGAACTTATATATTGTAATTGTTGTAGACTATGTGTCCAAATGGGTGAAAGTTATAGCCTTGCCAACAAATGATGCCAAAGCCATGATGAAATCCTTCAAAAGAATATTATCTCAAGGTTTGGGACTCCAAAGGCCATTATTAGTGACGAAGGCACTCATTTTTGGAACAGGATATTTGATGTAGCATTGGATAAATATGGAATTAAGCATAAGATTGCTGCAGTAAATCACCCAGAATCTAATGGTCAAGCAACAGTGTCAAACCAGGAGATAAAAAGGATTTTAGAGAAAGTAGTGAACCCTAATAGAAAAGATTGGTCATTTAGATTACATGGTTCCTTGTGGGCCTATAGTACAGCCTATAAGACAACACTTGGCATGTCTCCATACAGAACTATTTATGGCAAATCTTGCCACTTTCCATTAGAGCTAGAGCATAAAGCATATTGGCATTAAAACAACTTAACATAAACATGCATTATACAGTAAAGCATCACAAATTTCAACTTTGTGACCTTGACGAGTTAATATTGTTCTCCTATGAAAATGCAAGAATTTACAAGGAGAAAGCAAAACAATAGCATGACAAGCACATTCAGCAAAGAAATTTCATTTCGGGCCAACAATTTTTTATTTACAACTAAAGATTAAAGCTTTTTCTGGAAAATTTAAGATCTAGATGGTTCAGACCTTTTAGATTTATCAACATTCATCCTCATGGTGCTGTAGATCTCAAGGATGAGAAAACTGGTTAGGAATTTATGGTAAATGGGAAACGAATCAAACATTACATTAGTGATGTCTTGCCTGACTCAAGGGAGGATGTAAGCCTTACAGATCTAGTTTGAGCATATTAGGAAATGTTAAGTTGAAGGACCTAAAATCAAGGCTTAATTAGGAGGCAACCCAATAATTAGGGAAGTTATTTTGATTTTTCCTTAAATTTAATTTTGCATGTTTCTCTTTATGGTTACTGTCATTATGATTAATTAAGTTCTTTTCATGTTTTTATTGTAATTAAACTTCAAAAAACTTGGGCCCGAAACTGACACCTATTGCTGCAACATTACACTTCACATGACTGATGGACAATGTTTCTTATCAAACTGGGAACACTACCACAGGTTACTGCAGCATAAGATTATTTGCTGCAGCAACAATTCTGACCATTAGAGTGACAAACTTATGGAAAATTTTCTCTTAACCATTGGGAATAAATTTTTGGCAACTGGCTTAGCAAATTAGGATAAAAAATAAAAAGGGATTACATAATCCTTAGATTCCCGAACCGATATCATTTTCTTATTTAAATTGAATAAGTTTTTAAATTCAAATTATTATTTCCAATTACATCTTTTTAAATTAAAATTTTCTGTTATTCCTATTTTTATCGTCACCTATAAATTAGGGTTACATTGTGCTTCCTTTCACTCTAATTCAATTTCTCTTTTCTCGACCATAGTTCTCCATAAACTTTGGGCTCCATTTTGTGATTTGTGTCTCTTTTCAGGTACCCAATAATTCAGTTTTGCTGCTCTAGCAATGACAAGATACAAAAAGACAACTTCACGGCTAAAGGACCCCACACACTTTCATAGTTACAAAGCAGAAGATAAATTCAAAGAATTTATAAAGCCCATGAAGATCTTAAAGGAGAAAGGCTTCTAATTCCCGCCACAACCTTCTGGAACGATCCACATTATCCATACTGTAGCAGCAAGAAGGGCCTGGTTAGAATTTTTCACCCATCCAAGGGACCCTGTGCTATCGATTGTCAAGGAATTTTATGCCAAAACGTTATGGCAAGACCAACGCACAATTTGGGTAAGGAACATTGAAGTCCCCTTAGACCCAAAAGTAATTAATGCTTTTTGCAATTTACCTTCTGATGTTGATTGTGAGTATTAAAAATGATTGGAAGCATGACCCTTAAGAAATAGAATAGTGTACTCAAAACCCTTACGGTGGAAGGTAGTTCACGGGAAAATAAGGAGGGTAGAGTAATAAATAGGATCGGTTTAAAACGAATTCTCAAAGTTTGGTTAAAATTTTTGAAATCCAAATTAATGCCCACAACACATGCCACCACCATGTCCTAAGAAAGGTGCAAAGAGGCCATTGGGGTCGAAAGGAGATTATAAGAGCTGGGTGACAGTATCACTCAATGTGTAGAGGCACAACGAAGAGAAAATAATCGATTATGAAACTACTTGATGAATGTTGAAGACCACTTGCATCAATTTTTCGTCTACATGAAAAACAACATGATACCTTACTATAGCAATTTAATTTTCACGCAGTAGAATAAGATGCACCCATTCAAATAACAACCAATAAAGAAGAATCAAAGTCCGAGGAAGAACCACAACCAACTGAGTGTAGAAATGAGAAGGGTAGAAATGAGAAGGAAGAAACATTAAAAGCATAAGAAGAGGAGTAAAGTGAAGAGATGATTCAGTAGAAGAGCATGAAGAGGCACCTTCAGTAGTGCCTCTTAAACATAGAGAGAAGCACATCATCAGAGATGATGAAAGGGAGACAAAAGATGAGCAATCTGATGAGTCTCCAGTTCCAGTATTCTCCAGAAATGCAAAGAAAAAGTTCCGCGTGATGACGACTGAAAGGAGAATTAAGAGAACATTGATGCAGAACTTGAAGTAGTTGTAACAAGGGCTACTCAAACAGCTACAGAAAATAAGAGTTTACTAGAGATTATTGTTGAAATTACTACTGAGGAGGAGTCTGCTACAGTATAATTTGTTCCAACTGCAAGCCAACAAACTCCTACAAAATCTCTTGCCAAAACTCCCAAGGTATCCAACAAATGCAAAAGGGAACAAACCTCTTGAGGGGATACGACACCAGAAGAACCAAAGCATAAGCGAACCAGATCAACGTAGCCTAAAGCAACTAAAGCAATTGGATCATCATCAATTAGTCCGACTTCGAGCCAGAAGTAGAAGCAACTAGCTATCCTACCACAAGGTTCACTTAAAGAACGCTTGTGAAACGCATCCAAAATGAAGTGAACCCTCTCAGCTCATGTTGCAGTAACACATCCAATAACATGGGAGTAACCCCTGTCGACCCATTTTACTTTTTCATCATTTGAAACTTTTTATTGATCTTTTTTATTGTTCAATTTGCATTTCTTGCTTCTTAATGCATACATGTTTGTTTTGATTTAGTTTGTGTGCTTGTGAGGACACAACATCTCTCAAGTTTGGGGGGCTGTGTTATGGTGTTATGTGTTTGATAATGTATGTGTTTGTGTTGAGTGTCATGTGATGTGAAGCTCTGTTATCGAGTATTTGTGTATGGATTGGAATACTTAATAATGATGAATTGAATGGCATTCAATATTGTGATTGCCAAAGTAGGGATAATGTATAGTTAAAGGCTGAAATTCTGTCTCAACACTTAGACTTTGGTTGAGTTTCATGAATATGTTGTAGTTGAGCAAGGAGAAAAACATTAAAGGTAGAAAAAAACTTAAGTTTAAGGAAAACTTTTGTTAAACTATGCATGTTATGAAATAAATGCTGCTTCAATAGCTTAAGTTGCTGAGTAACCAAGTTGAGTGTATATTCAATATGTAGATTTGAGTCCAAAGGCAACGAGAGCTATGAGTATTGTTGTAGAATCTATAAAAAAAATGAGAAATAAATGTCCTCTATCTAGGATAGCGAGTAAGCAAGTCTGTTAATGAGCCTCATGTACAGTCTTGAGTCAAAGGTATCTTTAGATAAGACCATTTTGTGAGCAATGCTACAACAACTCTGATCTATGCATTGGTTGAGTAATTGGATGTCACCACTACAAGTGATTGACATTCACATGAAAAATCAATGATACATTAAAGAGAATTTGACTAAAAAAAAACATATTTTTCTATAGTACAATATGAACTTTGTTTGTGACTCGTGATATGCTGCAGCATTTTTAAAATTTGACCAAAGTGGCACATATATACTTTGGACAGAATGAGGTCTAAATTTAGAAATTAAACTGCTATGGCAATTTTGCGTGATTAAAAGTGTGATCTGAGGGTTGAGAAATCCTTGCAAACTTGATGACAAAGCTAATTTGTTAGTGCATGATTGTGTGATTTAAGTGTGAGTATTATTGTCATTACTTGAGGACAAGTAACGGTTTAGGTTTGGGGTTTGATAACTCTATGAAATGAGAGTTATCATGACACTTTTGGACTTAAGTCAAGATTACTTAGAAAGTAAATGATGTGTTTTTATTACATTTTTATTATCTTTTGCATAAAGATCTATTTTAGTTTATTTTTAATCAACTTTATTTGATTTAGAATAACCTGTGATCGTAAATCTCATGCATAGTGGTAGGTGACCAGAAGCTCAAGTTTTAAGAAAAGAATGTTGTTGCAATGGCTTGCAAAAATAAGGAAAGAACTTGGCGACAGAAGAATTGAAACAAATCTGGAATAGTGTAGCTGCTATAGTCTTTGCTGTAGCAATCTTAAAGCATTGACATAGAAGATTTCGCGTGAGATACTTAGAAGATTTCTATCTGGGTTTCCTAATATGGAAGATACATGCCCCAGACTTCCATTTACCATAATTTTTAGCTATAAAAGAAGCACACACCAAAGAAAAAAGGAGGAGCCATCAAACAAAGACAAAAACATAAAAGAAACAAGAGTAAAATCCAATTCAAGAGCAAGATCTAGGGCTTGTTATTGTTTCTTGTTTTCTTGTTTGCTCTTTAACCATAGGAATGTATGTGATGGCTGAACCTCTGTTATTTATTTTTCTTTTACAAATCATGAACTAAATTTATTTGTAGTTGAATAATAAACAATCTTTATAGTTTTATAACTAAGTATATGTATTGCTACATGTTTGCTATAGCATTTTTTGTTGATAGTATTTATTTTTATTCATTATTTCAGCTGACCACTGTTGAGTGTTAAAAAATGCATATTTATAAAGGAGAAAACCGTCATTTTACATTTCAAGTCTTACTAACAACCCTTACTTTTATGTGTTTTAGCTTTTTATAATTTAATTATGAGTGTTTTATTTTAATTGAGTATTTTATGTATTTTAGGGGCATCATATTCATTTCATAATAAACGAGAGATCAAACGGCAAAACGGACATCACTTTTGAACTTAGGACGGTCGAAAACCTTAGGAGGAGTATAAAAGGAAAAATGGCACTGTTCACATGTACGGTATTGTCTACGTTACTGTCCACGACACTATTCACATAGACGGATCGATGACGTGGCATTGACCAATGATGTGGCATTGACTGATGAGCTGTCAAGATCTTGTTGGACTAAAATTCTTATACACTGTTGATCGATGACGTGGCAGCATATCAGTGGACCAAAAAATGTGCGTACGGTACATGCAACACATGAGATTATTTTCAACCAAACCGCATTACTGTGCAAACCATGTCACTGTTTAAACCGTATAATCAAACCTCGTACTGTTCACGTGTACTGTTGACATGTAATGTTGACTGATGACGTGGCACAATCCTGAGCGTCCAAACTATTTTTAATCTGATGGCCATAATTTACTCGATGTATCTATAAAAAAGAGGCTTCTCCCCCTAATTTGATACCTCTGAATTCATTTTTGGACTCTATTTTCTGTAATTCCTTCTCCATCTTGTATTTTCTACCTATTTTAATAAATTTCTATTTTGCCCTAGTTCAATTATGAGTGGCTAATTTTCTTTCAAGCTTGGGTTGAAGGTGAAATCTCAACATATGTCATGGGCTTTATTTGGTAAATTTATTTTCTCTTCCCTTCTAGTTTTTGTGGATGTTTTGACTTTTCGTTGACAAATAATAATAATCTTGTCTAGTACCACCTTCATTTCACCGGCTCCCGAATATAAGGTTATTATTATTTGGCACGATAAGCCCTTAGCACCATATTTATTAGAGCGTGGTTCATAAGGTGTGGATTCCCCCCTCGTGATTTGATTGGTATTAATAAGGAATATTTAGCCCATGATGCATGTTGATACGGATCCAGATACCCAAGTACGTCATTTCAATAGAATTCTCTTCAATTTATTCTTGCCATTTCAATTCTAATTTTAGAATTTATTCTCGTCATTTTAATTTAAGTTTTAGCATATTCCAAATCATTTTCCACCACAAATCCAACCACCTCATACAAAATTAATTCTACATATAATTAAAATTCACCTCCTAGGATTGACACTCGTCACCATTGATCTATATTACAATAGATTCGTGTGCTTGCGAGTTCAATAAAATTTGCACAATAAGTTTTTGGTGCCATTGCCGGGGAGGTAAGCAATTTTAATTCATAGAATTAATTTTTGTGAATATATTTCCATTTAATTGTTTTCTTGAATTTTTTTTAAAAAAGTGAACCTATATTTAGAGGTTAGTATTTCTTTTCTTTTTCTCTTCTTTAAAATTCTGTAATTTAATTTTCAAGTTATTTTTTATTTCTTCTTTTTGATTTTTGTTTATCTTATTAATTTATTTTTAGTTAATCTATTTTCACATATTTTTTGTGTATTTTTATAGTAAGGTTGTAATAACGCTATAAGGTTAGTATCGAAATTTCTCCCTCTTCTTTATTCTTATTTGTTTTGTTCCCATCTTTATTATTATGTTATTTGTTTTGCATGCATGGTCGTAGGTCATTATTACCTAATCTTTAACCTATAGACTTCGAACTTGAGAAAACACTTCACACACACAAAAAAGTTAAAAATAAAATGGATTTACAAGCACCACAGGAGAGGCCATTTTAGGACTACTTCAGTCCGTTAGCCAATTTGAGCACATCATGCATAAGATACCCAAATGTAGCTACTAGGAGTTTTGAACTAAAACCTAGTGTGCTAAATTGTCTCCCAATATTGTATGGCCTAGAAAATGAGGACCCATATAAACATCTGAATGATTTTCATGCTATTTGCCAAACCTTTAAATACGAGAATTTTTTAGACGATGATGTTAAACTCAGATTATTCCCATTTTTTTAAAGGATAGAGCTCGTTCATGGTTAAATACTTTGCCTGCTAATTGCATTACGTCATGGGAACAAATGGTTACAAAATTTTTAAATAAATATTTTCCAGTGCATAAAACCAATGCTATTCACAAGGAAATCTCGGAGTTTACCCAGAGAGATGATGAGCAGTTTTTCGAAACATGGGAGCGATTTAATGGGCTACTCTTGAAGTGTCCACATCATGGGTATGAGAAATGGCACCAATGCCAATACTTTTTGGAAGGATTATTGCCGAATGTGCAAGAATGGCTAATGGCAACAAGTGGAGGAGAACTAATGTCAAAAAGTGCATCAGAGATTTAGGAATTATTCCAGCGACAAGCGGATAATTCCCAACAATGGAGTCGATCACTCAAGAATACTAGACGAATTAAGGGAGTGAATGAGGTTCACATTGGCGAATCCAGTTCAAGAATCAAAGAAGTCAAGGAGATAGTTGAAGGTCTCGCTCGAAAAATAGCATTGTTATCGACTGCTAAATCAACAGAGCCACATGACCATGACTCATACTCAGATCAAGCCAATGTCATAGATGTAATGGGAAAACCATCAAATTACAACCCATACTCCAACACATATAACTGTGGCTGGAGAGACCATTCCAATTTTTCATGGTCTCAAAGATTCCAACAGTCTTGTGAGTGTTGGGTACTCATCACCGGAGGAGAAAGAAGAAACTAACCCACGAGAATATGTTCCCAAAGCTCCATTTCCTCAGAGGTTAGCTAAAGGAAAGAAGGGAAAATCCACATATGAGATTCTTGAAATCTTCAAATAAGTAAATGTTAACATCCCTTTACTTGATGCTATAAAGCAAGTTCCATCTTACATCAAGTTTCTTAAAGACCTTTGTACTAAAAAGAGAAACATTCATGTTCAAAAGAAGGCATTTTTAACCAAAAAAAACGTTAGTTCTATCCTCCAACATAAAATTCCTTTAAAATGTAAAGACCTAGGCTCCCCCACTATCTCATGTAGCATAGGGAACCACATAATTAAGAATGTTTTGTTGGATTTAGGAGCTAGTGTGAAACTTGGACTGGGAGAATTACACCTAACTCCAGTGGTGTTATAGCTTGCAGATCGGTCCATGAAAATACCTCGTGGTATTGTGGGGGACATGCTTATCCAGGTAGACAAGTTTTATTTTCCTGTTGATTTCATTGTAATTGACACTCAACCAATACAGGATTCAAGGAAGCACATCCTCATTATTCTAGGCCGACCTTTCTTGGCAACTGCGAATGCCCACATTCAATGCAAGACTGGAAATATGCAGTTGTTCTTCGCCAATATGACTATAGAGCTGAACATCTTTAACATTGCCAAGCAACCTCATAATACAGATGATGGAATTGTTGATGTGGATTTAATTGAAGCATTAGTTGATGACACTTTTGTTTCAAACCTTAGTGATGATCCTTTACAAACATGTTTAACTCACTTTTGTTTGAATTTTGATATTAACAGGTCGATCGATGAGGTCAACGCCCTAATTAATAAATGGAAGCCAAGAGTTGAACAACTAGCACCATCAGAGAAGAAACTCATTCCATCATCATAATCACCACCGAAACTCGAGCTCAAACCATTGCCCAACACTTTGGAATATGCATTTTTGAGGGAAGAAAGTACTTTACTAGTAATCATCTCAGCATCCTTCAATGACGAACAAAAAGGTAAGTTGTTAGATGTTTTGAAAGAGTATAAAGGAGCATTATGATGGACCATAGCAGACATAAAAGGTATAAACCTAGTAGACTGCATGCATTACATTCACATTGATGAGAATGACCTACTAGGGAAATGCAACATTGGTTAAATCCTAATATGAAAAAAGTGGTTAGAACTGAAGTTCTTAAGCTATTAGATGCAGGTATCATTTACCTCATTTCTGATAGTTCATGGGTCAATCCTGTGCAAGTTGTCCCCAAAAAGTCAAGGGTCACTGTAGTTACCAATGCTGATAATGAATTGATACCAGCTAGAGTAACTACAGGATGGCATGTATGCATTGATTATAGAAAGTTGAATTTTGTCACACGTAAAGACAATTTTCCTTTACCATTTATCGATCAAATGCTTGATAGATTAACAAGCCATGAATTTTATTGCTTTCTAGATGGCTACTCAGGATATAATTAGATTCTCATAACACCAAAAGATCAAGAGAAGATGATTTTCACTTACCCTTTTGGCACTTTTGCATATAGGAAGATGACATTTGGATTATGTAATGTACATGCTACATTTCAACGATGCATGTTAAGCATTTTTCTGATATGGTTGAACGATTCCTTGAGGTCTTTATGGATGATTTTTCTATCTTTGGTGACTCATTTGATCAATGTTTACATCATCTAATACTAGTTTTGCAAAGATGTATCGAGAAGAACTTGGTCTTAAATTGGGAGAATTATCATTTTATGGTAGAACAAGGTATTGTTCTCGGTCACATTATTTCGAGCAAAGGTATTGAGGTTGACAAAGCCAAGGTGGATCTCATTTCTAATCTTTCTCCACCCAAAACAGTCAGAGAAGTAGGATCTTTCCTTGGGCATGCTGGCTTTTATAGACGTTTCATTAAAGATTTTAGCAAATTTTTTAAACCCTTATGCAATTTACTTACTAAGGATGTACCTTTTATCTTTAATGATTCATGTCTTGCGGCTTTTAAAAAATTAAAGCAATTGTTGACATCATCACCCATCATTAAGCCTCCAAACTGGAGCTTACCATTTGAGCTAATGTGTGATGTATCTAATTATACAATAGGAGCAGTATTAGGACAAAGAGTTGATCATATTCCCCAAGTTATTTACTATGATAGTATGACATTGAATGATGCACAGTTGAACTATTCAACCACTGAAAAAAAAAATGCTAGCAGTAGTGTTTGCATTAGAAAAATTTCGATCTTATCTCATTAGTTGTAAAATAATTATGTTCACAGATCATGCTACTCTTAAATATCTTCTCACAAAAAAAGATGTAAAAGTTATACTAATTCATTGGGTGTTACTTTTGTAGGAATTTGACTTGGAATTCAAAGATAAGAAAGGCACAGAAAATGTTGTGGCAGACCATCTCTCTCGTCTCCATTTTGACACAATTACAGAGCCATTAACATTGAATGAGTTATTTTCATATGAACAATTAATGAGTGTGGAAGTATTATCTTGGTATGCTGCTATAGTTAATTATCTTGTTACAGGTAAACTTCTAGAGTATTGGACCAAGCAAGACAATGCCAAATTTTTTGTAGAAATAAAGAATTTCTTTTGGGATGACCCGTATTTGTTCAAGTATTGTACAAATCAAATTATCAGACGATGTGTCCCAAAAAATGAAATTCACAATATCCTTTCATTCTACCATGAACAAGCTTGTGGAGGCCATTTCAGTGCTAAGAAAACATCTACAAAATTTTTACAATGTGGTTTCTATTGGCCAACTATATTTCGAGATGCTTACACTTTTTGTTCTTCATGTGATAGGTGTCAACGAATGGGGAGCATTACACGAAGGAACATGATACCACTAAATCCAATTTTAGTGGTTGA
Source organism: Citrus glauca (assembly GCA_029633175.1). NCBI lineage: Eukaryota > Viridiplantae > Streptophyta > Magnoliopsida > Sapindales > Rutaceae > Citrus > Citrus glauca. The sequence goes on from JAQOOD010000004.1 coordinate 17,201,446, forward strand.
GATTTTTGACGTATGGGGTATCGAATTAATGGGACACTTTCCCTCTTCTTTTGGCTATCAATACATATTAGTTGCTGTTGACTACGTATCAAAATGGGAAAAAGCAATTTCATGTAGAACCAATGATCACAAGGTGGTGATAAGGTTTTTGAAAAGTAACATTGTTTCACGCTTTGGATTCCCTCGAGCGATAATCAGTGATGGTAGTGCCTTCTTTTGTAATAAAGCATTCAATGCTCTTTTGACAAAGTATTCAATCACTCATAAAGTGGCGACCCCATATCATCCGCAAACCAGTGGCCAAGTTGAGATCTTCAATCAAAAAATAAAGCATATATTAGAAAAGACGGTGAGGCCAGACAGAAAAGATTGGTCATTAAGACTTGATGATGCATTATGGGCATATAGAACGGCTTTCAAGACCCCGATTGGGATGTCACCCTATAGGCTAGTTTATGAAAAAGCTTGCCACCTACCTGTGGAACTCGAGCATCGTGCATATTGGCCAATCGAGAAATTTAACTTTAATATGTAGCAAGCCAGCTCAGAAAAAATATTACAACTGGCAAAACTTGAAGAAATTCGCAATGACGCATACGAAAATGCCAAGATTTACAAGCAACGAATGAAAGCCTTCCATGACAAGCAAATTATGAGAAAATCTTTCACTCCAGGTCAGAAAATGCTTTTATTCAATTCTTGCTTGCACCTATTTCCAGGTAAGTTATATTCTCGTTGGTCTGGTCCCTTTATTGTTCATACAGTTTTTCCACATAGAGCAATTGAAATTAAGGACCCAAAGAACGGTGTCACATTTAAAGTTAATGGTCAAAGATTAAAGCCATATCTAGAGTACTAACTAAATGGAGAAGACACCGAAATAAATTTGAATGACCCATCAGATTTGAATTGATTTTTTCTTTTTGGTGGTTTGATTTTTCTTTCTTTCTTTTTATTATTCTTTTGCTAATTGAAATTATTTTTGCATAAGTGTGTTTATCATTAAGTTTTCTCTTATCATTGTTAATCATGAGTACCTTACGTAGAGCGTTCCTCCTGAACATTCTTAAACCACTTCAACGTGTCAAAACTCATCTCAAAAGGCAAATTCAATTTTGTAAAACACATCGTATTTGGGCTTTGCAACCACCAGAGTTAGTAGCCGATGTTAAGGGTTTAGAAAGCCAACTTAGAAATATTGAGAGAAGTGTTTACGACATCCAGTTGGAGCTTGAGGTAAATTCAATAAGAGGACGATTTTAATTTTTTTTTTGTGTTTTAATTTGTTTTTTTGTTTGTGTGCTTTAGTTCGTTACCTCGGTGAAGTGGCGGATAACGGTACTCTGTGACAATCGAGTCAATTAATTCATTTTTTCCATAATAATTGATATTCTGAGGCGAAGGTATAGACAGAACCAAGGTTTTAGTGAAACTTCACAAGAGATTCCCTTCACTTCCTCAGAATGCCCTCCTTACGATCTATAAAGCTCGGTTCGAACGCATGCGATTGCTCATGAGGAATAACATACCTGCTGACATCCATTGGTTAATCGAGGCGAAAGTACGATTGGCAGATGAGTTACCTCCAAAATTTATTGCATGCATGCCTGGTTGTGGTAAAGGAAATTATGCAAGAAAATGATGAGCTCGAAGAATTTCTGTTGCTTGTCATAAGTGTACCAGAATGAGTTGTAATAAAAACCCATGTTCTTTAGGAATGGTGTCTGATAACAGAGAAGATAAGATTCAATTCATTAGGGATGACTTGAATAAGGAGTCATTGGATGATATCCTTTTGTCTCTTGAAATGCATCCCAGTGAATATGTGCAAGGAGCGATTCTCCAGTTATGGCCATTATTACAGAAAGAACATGCACGATATAGTCTCAGGAATCTGACTATAAACGACCTTGTTTGTCAATTTATAAGAAAACTGGATGGGAAGCCTATCATCGACCCATAGAAGGCGTTCAAGCCGTTTCTAGACGTAAAACCAGAAGAAGATGTGAGCGACAGTCGCAACTACTTGTAAATATCCTTTTACTTTACTGTTATTTTATTATCTGCATTATTGTCTTTAAGAATTTTATTACTGTTTTTTTCCTTTTTACTGTTTTTTTTTATTATCGAGCCATGTGATTTACGTGTTATTTGACACTGACATGTCGCCTCATGCACAGTTGTGATCCACTGTCACAAAGATTCTTAAATATGACTTTTTGATAAGCACTCACAAATTGTTTTTGAGAAATATTCCAATGCCAGCTACTCTCAATAGACAATTCAAGAATATTTGTGCGCTTTCTAGATTTACCTATGACAAACATAAAGAGTTCGCCGATGCAGCCATAGATCTTGGTCAAAGCATAGCAGAGAGAAACTTACACTTGGTGTATGGAGGAGGTAACCGAGGGTTATCAAAATTGGTCTCAGAAGCTGCTTTTGTCAGAGGAAGCCAAGTGTTAGGCATCATCCCGAGAGTCCTAAAACCGTTGGGTGGTTTGTCTGGCTCATCGACTGGAGAAGAGTTAGTCGTCTCAGATATGCAAGAAAGAATAATTGAAATGCTAAATCATGCTGATGCTTTTATTTTCCTTCTAGGAGATCTTGCATCACTAGAGGCACTTATCACACTAGTATCTTAGGCCTATTTGTACATTCACTAGAAACCCATCGGTTTGTTAAATGTCAATAATTTTTATGATGGCTTTATCGCATTTCTTAACCATACAATAAAATATTATTTTGTTCCTTCCAATGTGAAAAATCTTTTTATTTGTGCTCACACTACTAGTAAACTACTTGATATATTACAAGCTTATAAACCGGAGCCAGACCCCTGGAGCTTTGTGTTGGAGCGTTCAAATGATGACGGTAACAGTAGCCGCAGTAAGTAAGAAATACAAATTAGATTTAACTCTCTGCTTGTAAATATTTTTTTCTGTGTTGCACCACCAAGTGATGTCTTTTAAACTCTACTTCTTTCCTTTAAAACATTGAGGACAGTGTTTCGTTCTGGTTGGGGGGAGGGAATATTTGACAATTGTGGAATCTTGGTTAAGTTTTTACTAATTTTTTGTTGTAAAAATTAACTGTTGCTAACTTTTTGTGTTGAAGATGGCTGAATATGGAGTGTAGTAACTCTAAAAACACATCTTCATCGTTTGAAAATTTTTTTTTTAAATTTCAGATATTTTCTTTTTCTTTATTATGTTTTGATGTTCATTTTTCTTCTTCTTTTTAATTTCTCCTTTATAAATATACATTTTCAAAAACAAATTGAGTCGAAGATGGCTGAATATGGAATGTAGTACCTCTAGAAACTCATATTCTTAAGTTAAAAATAATAATTTTCATTTTCTATCATTATCTAATTAGTTTTTCTGCATCATTCTCACATTTCTGCATTTATATTTTCCTTTCATGTTTAGAATAAGTTGGGGGGTAGGCTGTTGGTTAAAAAAAATTTGTGATTTGTTTGAACATTGGATAACATGATAAATTTTAGTATTTGTATTATCTTTAGTCTGAAGTGATGTTACGCTATGTTTGCTACTCTACATGTTGATGTCGGAGACAAATATGAGCTGCTTGAGGGAATGAACATGTCATAATAAGTACCAAATGAGTTTTTGAGCATATCATTTTTCTTGGAGAGTAACCCTTTTGCCCATTCTTTATATAGCTTATCAGTTTATTATTGTATATACGATCTCTAGAGGATCTCTAGATTTCTTTTGAGTTAACCCTAAAAAAATTGTAAATTAAAAAAAAATGTGTGTTGCTACATTTGGAGGCCTATCTAACTAGTAGATATGAAAGATTATTTAGAACCCTAAAAGATTATGGAAATGCCATCTTTGATCCGCTTGAGCCTTTCTAGCCATCCCTTTTATCAAATATCCATAGTTAACCCTTTTGAGCCTTTAAAAAAAAATTCTTTGTCAACTTATCGTCTTGCCCACTCCGATTTAGAGTATTACCCAATACCTTACAAGATCCATCACCTATTTATGTTTGAGAAAAAAGTAAATAAATATTTTGTATAGTGAATTTATGCCTAGTTCAAAAAAATATTGTTTCTTAAAAAAAAAGAAAAAATTGTTGCTTAAAAAAAATTGTTGATTCAAAGAAAAAAAACAATAATAGGTGAAATCCACCTTACAACTTCAAAAAAACAAAATTCCTCTGCATTTTTCTCAAACATACACTTTGTTTCTCCTATTTCCCTTCTTTGTTAGCCATGTCCCTAGCCTATGTTACGACCTAATAAAAGTCCTTCTTGATTTTAGAAACTATAGTCTGAAGTAGAAGCTAGTTATATGGGCTAAAAAGATGTTGTGATGCATGAAAAAATAAATAAATAAATTGAGTTGACTAGCATTTTTATTTGACTTGAGATCGTATTATTTCTAAGTTGAGGGCATATTTCTTTCATCTTGGTGAGAGCATGTGATATCATTTCTTGATTATTTTCTCTCAATTACCATTCATTAGAGTGACTATTTTTATTGGGTTTAATTTCTTTGTGAGAGTGTCACTACTTCCAGTGAGATTTTGGGGTTTGACATGTCATTCTTGAAGGTAGTTACGATAAAGTCTACTGAGCTGATTCATGTGGATGGTTGATGTGGGTGTGATGTTTCTTTAGACTTGCGATAATGCTTATACTTTTATTTGATTGTTATCATTAGTCTGATTGAATAAACAAGAGTGTTTTAAAAAAAATATCATTTTTGAATTTTGTTTTCGCTTTATTTGCTAGGGACTAGAAATAAGCTGGTTGGAGGGTTGTTGAGTGTTAGAAAATGCATATTTATAAAGGCAAAAACTGTCATTTTACATTTCAAGTCTTACTAACAACCCTTACTTTTATGTGTTTTAGCTTTTAATAATTTAATAATGTGTGTTTTATTTTAATTAAGTATTTTATGTATTTTAGGGGCATCATAGTCATTTCACAATAAATGAGAGATCAAGCGGTAAAACGAACATCACTTTTGAACTTAGGACGGTCGAAAATCTTAAGAGGAGCATAAAAGAAAAAATGGCAATGTTCACATGTACGGTACTATTCACATGTACAATTCTGTTTACGTTACTGTTCATGACACTGTTCACATAGACGGATCGATGACGTGGCATTGACTGATGAGCTATCAAGATCTTGTTAGACTAAAATTCTTATACACTGTTGATCGATGATGTGGCAGCATATCAGTGGACTAAAAAATGCGCGTACGGTACATGCAACACATGGGATTATTTTTAACCAAACCGCTTTACTGTGCAAACCGTGTAACTGTTTAAACCGCGTGGTCAAACTATGTTACTGTTCAAGCCCCATAGTCAAACCCCGTACTGTTCACGCACACTGCTGACGTGTACTATTGACTAATGACGTGGCGCAATCCTGAGCGTCCAAACTGTTTTTAATCCGATGGCCATAATTTACTCAATGTATCTGTAAAAAGAAGGCCTCCCCCCCTAATTTGATACCTCTGAATCCATTTTTGGACTCTATTTTCTGTAATTCCTTCTCTATCTTATATTTTCTATGTATTTTAATAAATTCTCATTTTACCCCTAGTTCAATTATGAGTGGCTAATTTCTTTCAAGCTTGGGTTGAGGATGAAGTCTCAACATATGTCACGGGCTTTATTTGGTAAATTTATTTTCTCTTCCCCTCTAGTTTTTGTGGATATTTTGACTTTTCGTTGACAAATAATAATAATAATCTTGTCTAGTACCGTCTTGGTTTTACCGGCTCCCTAGTATAAGGTTATTATTATTTGGCACGATAAGTCTTTAGCACCATATTTGTTAGAGCGAGGTTCAAGAGGTGTGGATTCCCCCCTTATGATTTAATTGTTATAAATAAGGAATATTTAGCCCATGATGCATATTGATACGGATCCAGATACCCAAGTATGTCATTTCAATAGAATTCTCTTCAATTTATTCTTGTCATTTCAATTCTAATTTTAGAATTTATTCTCGCCATTTTAATTTAAGTTTTAGCATATTCCAAATCATTTTCCACCACAAATCCAATCACCTCATACAAAATTAATTCTACATATAATTAAAATCCACATCCTCGTGGGATCGACACTCGTCACCATTGATCTATACTACAATAGATTCGTGCACTTGCGAGTTCAATAAAATTTGCAAAACAACCACCCATTTAATGATATTAGCTAATACAGAGCCATAAAATGGTATATCTTAGTGGAACATATTAGAGCAATACTTGGTTTTAGATTGGGTTTCCTGAGTTGAGTTTTACTTGATTCCAAAAGGGTTATGCTTAATCTAAAATTAGTGATGAACTAGATATACGGATTCACTTTGTAAGCTAATTAGAACCTAAATGTGTAACGTTATATCTTATGTTGGCATAACAGTTAGTCATTGTTAGGTTGCAGATAGATGTAAAACATCCAACATGTGACAGCTGAGGATATATAAAGATTTTGTCCAGTGCTGTAGTAGATGCTTGTAGCGACTAAACCTAAAATTGGAAGAAATAGTCAAAACCATTAAGAGAGTTTAATCACTCAACTACTTCATTCACATTGGTTTTATCCTTGTGTGAATGTGAGAAATTACTTTATTGTATTTTTATTTATTGCATTTTATTTTAATTAGTTTATTAGTTTTATTAGTTGCTTTATTTTCAATTAAAACAAAATTGCATTGTTGAGATTGCTATAGCAAATCTAATAACATCAATCCTTGTGAAGACGATGTAATTGAAGAATTAGTTGATTATAATTTTCCTTCTAACCTTAATGATGGTCCTTTATAAACATATTTAACTCATTTTAGTTTAAATTTTGATATTGATAGATCAATTGATGAGGTCAATGCCTTACCCAACATATCGTCATCCATGGATTCCAATAAATATGAATCAAGAATAGAGCAATTGACATTATTAGGGAAGAAACTCGGCCCATCATTAGAATCATCACCGAAGCTCGACCTGAAATTACTACCTGACACTTTGGAGTATGTATTCTTAGAAGAGTAAGACACCAAGATTTTGCCAATAATCATTTTATCCTCTCTTTGACAACAAAAAAAAAAGTTATTGGATATTTTAAGGGAGCACCAAGAGGCATTGGGATAAGCTATAACCGACATAAAAGGTACAAAATCAATTCACTTTGATAGAAATGTTAAACCTACTAAGAAAATGCAATGTCGGTTAAACTCAAATATGAAAGAAGTTGTTAGAGTTAAATTCCTTAAGTTATTATATGTAAATATCATTTACCTCATCTCTGACAATTCACAGGTCGATTTAGTGTAAGTTGTCTCTAAAAATTCAGAAGTCACAGTAGTTATCAATACCCATAATGAATTAATACCCACTAAAGTGATTTTAGGGTGGTGCATATGCATTGATTATAAAAATTTGAATTTTATCACACAAAAAGACCGTGAATTTTATTGTTTTTTAGATGGATACTCAAGATATAACCAAGTTCCCATGACTCTAAAAGAGTAAGAGAAAAACAGTTTCACTTACCCTTTTGGTATGTTAGCATATAAAAGAATGTCATTTACATTATGCAATGCACCCATCACATTTAAAAAATACAAATTAAACATATTTCTTCATATGAATGAATGTTTTCTTGAAATTTGTATAGATGACTTTTCTATTTTTGATGATTTATGTGATCGGTATTTGCATCATCCAACACTAGATCTATAAAGATGTATAGAAAAGAATTTAGTCCTGAATTGAGAAAAAGTGTCATTTTATAGTAAAATAAAGTATTGTCCTTGGTCACATCATTTCAGATAAAGTTACTGAGCTTGACAAAGTTAAGGTAAATCTCATTTCTAATCTTCCTCCACCCAAAATAGTCAAAAAAGTAAGATTTTTCCTTGGACATGCTAGTTTTTATAGGTGTTTCATTAAACATTTTAGCAAAATTTTAAACCCTTATTCAATTCACTTGTTAAGGATATACTTTTGATTTCATGTCTTAAGGTACTTAAAAAATTAAAGTAGTTGTTGACCTCATCACCCATCATTCACCCCCCAAATTAGAACTTACATTTTGAGCTCATGTGTGATGCATTTGATCATGCAATAGGAGTAGTATTAGGACAAAGAGTTGATCGTATATTTTGAAAAACTAAAAATTTAACTCAAAGATATAGAGAGTGGTATCTATAATATCTAACGGGAACTTGAGGTAAAAGTCAATAAAGAGACGATGGTGAGTCAACATCCCACTTTGTACATTGTGTGTTTTTATTTTGTAGTTTGTTTTCACGTGTATTCTGTTTTTGCTAAATTGATTCTTTTATTTGGTGTGTTTTCATATATTACCTTAGTTAAATGACAGAAAACAATACTCGACTGTTAAAGTTAATTTCTTCAAGCCAAGGTATAGATAAGAACTTAATTCTTGCAAAGCTTCACAAGCAATTTCCTTCATTTTTTTAAAATGCACTCCTCACAATCTTCAAAGGTGGGTCCTAATGCCTGTGATTACTTATAAGGAATAACACTCTTGTTGACATATGTTGTTTAATCAAGCCAAAGTAAAATTGGCAGGAGAGTTACCACCAAATTTGTTGCCTATATGTTTAGTTGTGGGAAAGAAAAATATTCAAGAAAATGACGAGCTATACGACTCCAAGTTTCTTATCTTAAGAGTGCTCGAACAAATTGCAACATATGTCCTTGTGAATCTTTGGCAATGGTGTCTAACAATAGGAAAGACAAAAATCAATTCATTAGGGATGACTTGAATAAAGAGTGATTGGATAACATCCTTTCGACTTTTAAAATACATTCTGGTGGATATATACAACGTGTAATTTTTCAATTATGGCCGTTATTCCAAAAAGAACATGCATAACATAGTTTTGGGAATCTAACTATAAAAGACCTTGTTTGCTAGTTTATAAGAAAAATATATGGGAAGCCTGTTTGCTAGTTTATAAGAAAAATATATGGGAAGCCTATACTTTACCTATAGAGGGCGTTCAAGTTACTTCTAGACGTAAAATCAGAAGAAGATATAAGCCACAATCACAATTACTAGTATATATCTTTTCGTTTCATCGTTCTTTTATTATTTTCATTATTGATTTTAATTGGTGTGATTTTATATCTATTTATTATTTTCTTTGCTATTTATTTTTTACTCTTGAGTTATGAATTTCACACTTCATTTGATAAACATACCACCCTATTTACAGTTGTGTATCATTATGTCTATTACCAAGATGTATAAATACGAGTTTATTTTCCAAACAACTCACATAGTATTTTTGAGAATTGCCTTAATGGCAGCAACTTCAATAGACAATTCAAGAATGTTTAAGTGCTTTTTGGCTTTTGTTATGAAAATACAAAGAGTTTGTTCAAGAAACTACAGATCTTGGTCAAGTAATAACAAAAAGAAAAATATACTTGGTATATGGAGGATATGATCGAGGGTTATCAAGACTTGTCTCATAAGCTATTTACACTAGAGAAAGCCAAGTGCTCAGTATCATCTCAAAAGTCCTAAAACCTCTAGGATGTCTACCCTACTCACTAATTGGAAAAAAGCTAGTCGTCTTAAGTTTGTAAGAAAGAATTTCCAAGATGCAAAACCATGCGGACGCTTTCATTTTCTGATTAAGAGTGCCTGACAACTCTAAAGACACTGATTACATTCACATCTTAGGCCCATTTGTACATTCATCAAAAACCCGTCAATTTGTTAAATGTTAATAACTTTTATAATGGCTTAATTTTATAAACCATCCAATTAAGAATCATTTCATTTCATTTACATAGAAACAACTCTTTATTTGTGCTCTTACTGCTAACGAGTTGATCTTTTACAAGCTTACAGATTGAAGTCAGATCCTATGACCTTTGTGTTGGATTGGTCAACTAATCATGGTTATAGTAGTTGTAGTAAGAAGTACAGATTATATTTAGCCCTTCATTTGTAAATATTTTCTCATGTTATAACATTCAGGTGATGTCTTGCAAACTCTACTTCTTTCCTTTCAGATATTGATGATAGTGTTTCATTCTAGTTGGCGGGAGGGAATAGTTGACATTTATGGAATAACTGATAATTATGTTATTGTCTTTTTACTAACCTTTTTAAAAAATTTGAGTCAATGGTGGCCACATATAGAGTTTAGTTATACACACACACACATGTATGTATGTCTATGTATGTGTATTATGACAATACAAAAAAGAAAGAGAAAAAGAAGAAAACAAATAAATAAACTTGCAATTTCCAAAAGATCTCTATTTTTTCTCAAACATATATATTTTGTTTTTCCTATTATCCCTTCTTTGTTAGTCATTTTTCTAGTCTACATTACGTCCTAGTAAAAATCCTTCACAATTTTAGGGAACTATAGTTCAAAGTAGAAGCTAGTAATATGGACTAAAAGATATAGTGATGCATAAAAATACATACAAATAATATTATTGGTTTGACTAGTAATATATTTGACTTCATATCATATTATTTTCTAAGTTATGGGTATTATTTCTTAATCTTGGTGAGAGTATATGATATTGATTTTCTATTATTTTCTCTCAATCTACCACTCCTTAGAGTGAATATTTTTATTGAGTTTATTTTGCACTTGAAGTCTCACTAACATTTCTACTTTTATGTATTTAAATCCTTTAAACTTTAATTGCGTATTTTGTTATAATTTGAGTATTTTATGTATTTAGGGGTACTTTGGTTATTTCACAATTAATGAGAAATCAAACAGCAGAACAGATAGCAATTTTGAACTTCGAATAAGTAAAAATTTGTGGATGGGCACAAAGGGGAAAATTATAATTTTAGGATGTATGCTAATTTTGGTGGGGCTTAGTTGACATGGCTTTGGCCAATAATGTGGCAGCATCCTATTCAACCTATATATGCATTTATTGTTGATTCATGACATGACAGAATATTCTTGGATCAAAAAATGCATGCATGTTACATGTAATATACTAAATCAAAGCTTGTTGACTTTTGCATTGATTAATGATGGTGCAACATCCTATTGGACCAAAAATACATGTATGCTACATGCAAAACATCGAATCACAATCTTGATGACATGTTTCATTCAATCAGAGCTTGCCATCTAGCAGAATCCTGTGCATCTGAATTATTTTTATCTAATGATCATGATTTATCCATTGTATTTAAATAGGGACTTCCTCTTAATTTGACAATTCTAAATCCAAATTTGAACTGAATTTTGTATAATTCTCACGCTATCTTGTATTATTATGTATTTTAGTAAATTACCACTTTGCCTCTTGTTCAGTATAAGTGGCTAATTAATTTCTAGTGCAAAATCATTGGAACTAAAAAGGAATATTAAGTCCATAGTGAAGCATTGAGTGTGAATTTAGAGACTCAAGTGATTCGTTTGTATTGTTTCATCTTTAATTTATTCCCGCCATTTATTTTAAATCTTAATACTACTCATAAATTATCTTCAACTAATTCACATACAAACTTAGACTACACTTAATACCTCCTCGTGGGATTGACACTCGTCACCATAAATTTATACCACAATAGATTTACACGCTTGCAAGCATAATAAAATTTGCACAACACTAGATCTATGTATTTATATTTCTACACTCATCTTTGCATTTGGAAGTAAAAAGGAATATTAAGCGCCTGATGAAGTGTTGAGTGTGAATCTAGAGACTGAAGTTATTCATTTATATTGTTTCATCTTTAATTTATTCACTCCATTTATTTTAAATGTTAATACTACTCATAAATTATCTCCAATTAATTCACATACAAACTTGGACTGCACTTAATTAAATCTACCTCCTCGTAGGATTGACACTCGTCATCATAAATTTATACTACAATAAATTCGTGTGCTTATGAGTTTAATAAAATTTGCAAAACACTAGATCTATGTATTTATATTTATGTACTCATCTTTGCATTTAGAGGGAAAGGGTATTGTCTAATGATTTTGAAAATAAACTTTTATACATGTGTATAAGCCCTAAACATACTTTAAATCTATTTTTTTCACTAAAATAATCTCATGCATTTATAATCTAAGTAAATAACGAAATTACTTATCATATTTTTTAAGAACACATCAATATGCAAATAAAATCTATTTCTAGAAAACTTAACTGAAGCCTTCGGGGCATTTCTCAAGAACCATAGCTAAAGGACCTGAGACTACCACTTGGATCTGGAACCTACATACTGATGCTCACGACTTCGATAGCCATACCTGTGATTTGGAGGAGATCTCTCGAAAAGTATTTAGTGCTCAGATAAGCTTCTTTTACTAATATAAATTGTGAGAAAAATATAAATTAAAAGGTTAGTATATTCTACTTACTAAAATGACACTTAAGCTCAAATATCGTCAACATTCGCGGCTTGAACATGAGAAAATACAGTTAAATCTATGTGATGTAACTTGAAATAGATAGTTACCTTAGAACTTACAACTCCTAAATTCATATTTGTAAATTATAGCTTATGATCAAAATTCTACACTCCACCTCAATAACTAAATTTTTATATCTTATAATATTACTAAAATCATCCACATTATCAACAATCTATTTAATAACCATAACCTACATAAATATAATACATAACTCTATTTTCAATGACTTATCGGTGCCCCTTGTGTTCCTAAAATGTTTCATCAATTAATAAAATTAGCTTGAGACCAACTTTATCTATTTGTTTGAAACTAGAAGTGGGCTTAACCCAAATATTATTCAGTTTTTGGTTCAATGTGAGTTAACCCTAAAAACCTAACGGTTTGAACTAATGAAACCGATCGGTTTCGTAAATTGGTTCGGTATAACCTAACCAAAATGCAAGACCGATCCGGTTATTATAATTGAAAAAAAAAGCTTATATTTAAAAAAATACCAACATGACACAATCCACACCCAACCTAAATTGATTCAAAATTAAAGTCAAATGTCAAAACAAACGCTCATCTCTCTCTCAAATCTAAATTGAACTTCGTGGCTGCCACCACGTCACTCTACATCTGTACAACGACACAGTCGCACTATGACCGATAACGTTGGCCCACGCCAGCCTCTCTGGAAACAGCAGTTCATGAAAAGAGGAAGTAGTTGGCGAAATTAAGGGTCAAATGATAATGGTACTGCTAATTGTTCTCATTTGAGTTCACTGAATCATCAAAGAAAAGTAAAAAGAAGAACAATGGCTTAATTATTGGGGTTTCAGTTGTTTCTTTGTCGAGATATTGCTAATTTCTGCTGGGATTTGGTTCTTTTGGCGTAAGCATATGGTTTCTAATAGAAAAAAGAAGAGGAAACGAGAAGAAGTTAATAGAATTGAAATTGGATTAGAATGTACTCATAAGAGTATTACGTTTGGTCAGGTTTAGATTTGATGACATTTAGAAAAAAAAAAAAAAAAACTAAGAGTAAGGATAATATCATTGGCAAAGGAGGCTATTGCAATGTTTACACAGGGCTTTTGCCCGATTGCTCTGAGGTTGCTTTGAAAAGGTTCAAGAATTGTTCTGCCGCGAGTAATACAAGTTTCAAGCATGAGGCGAGGTTATTGCTAGCATTAGGCATGCCAATCTTGTTGCTTGATGAAGTCAAAATTGTTAGATTGTTCAAATCGACTGAGAGGTTTTGTGCTAATGCTGCTGTCAAAGATGTTATGCCTACAAGGGTTGATTATTAATCTATACCATTTTGTAAACCGGTTCGTATTTCAACTTGACTTACGAATCCAAAATTGAACTGAATTACAAATACAAACCAAACCAAACTAAATTTAAAAATAAATAGGATCAAATTAAAATAATTTTTTCAATCCATTTGGGTTGAATTCTTCAACTCGAACAAGTTGCAACTTAAACAAAAAACCATAAAAACCGAAATCCCCCCCCCCCCCCCAATTAGAAACCCAAATTTTAAATAAAATATACAAATCTATAAATTATCTTCATTCCTAAGAAAACTCAATATAAGTAAAGATAAGATGTCAGAAACCTTGCTGCATTTATTGAGAAATCCAACTTGTTTGCTTGGTTTACACATCTTTCACTTTAGACATCCACTTCCTCTTTCTACACTATCCATTTTCAAATTCTTCTTCAAATGTTCTTCCTAGATAATAAATTAATGGTTGACAACATTCCAATAACAATTCCTAAATCAAATTTTACAGGGCCTAAGCCTCAATTTTTGCCAAAATATCAAACCTGAAAATTCTCATTTTTCTTCTCTTTACCTATGACCTCCTTCCCAAAAATGGTAAATGCTCTCTCTCTCTCTTTTATTTTTTAAAGGGATATTATCATCTGTTTATCTAATTTTTTCTGACATATCAAGTTAATATCAAAATTTGGTGAAAACTACATTTTACCACATAATGGTTACGCTTTTTAGAATATAAGTTGAAAGCTTATTTTGGGGCCCTTGAGCATAAAAGATGATTTTGACTTTTGAGAAGAAATAAATTAAGAAAAAAGAAATGTATCATTCGTCTACCATAAGTTTTTTGACATATTAATTTAGTACCAAGACTTACTGAAAACTAATTTTACTACCTAATATTTAAACTATTATCACATTACCACTAAAAACATTAAAACTAACTAAATATTTATCCTAGAGTATAAAAGACAATTTTTTCATTTAAAAAGAAAAAAATTACAAAGAGAAATTATCCTAGAAAAGTAGTCATTATATTAAAAAAATTACAACTATTTTTTCTATTATATAAAAATGTTGTTGTGCATTTAAATATTAAATCTAAATAATACAAGCTAAACACTTTAGTTTTGATAATATCATTCAACACAACAACCTTAACTCATTTCAAACACTACCATGGCAAGTAAAATACTCCAAATTTAACAATTTGTCATTAAAAGATTATGTTAACATTTTGGCTTCAACATGAAATTCCTTAAATGCTCTTATAAAATCAGTAAATTTTTAACTGTATTAATTTTTTGTGGTAAAGTGATAACCACTTAAATATTAGGTGGTAAAATATAGTTTTCAGGAAACTTTGGTACTGAATCGATATGTTAGAAAACTTTTGGTGGATAAATGGTAATCTCTTTCACAACTGTATGGTGAATTTTAGCTTTAACATGAAATTCCCTAAATACACATATGACATCAACAAATTGTTAACTATGTTAATGTTCTGACTTGATATGTTAGAAAACCTTAAGTGGATAAATGATAATATCCCCTTTTAATTATTTTTTTTAATATAAAGCTTTTTATTATAGGATTGTTTATAAAGAGTTTTCGTTGAGCTTTTATTGCTTAGGCTTAGAAGAAAAAATAAAAAATAAATGATCCAAAAAAGAAAAGGTGCATATTTTATAGATGGATTTGCTTTTAAGCCCACATACTTTTTATTCGGTCTTCGGAATCGATGTGTTCTCGTTCCTGCTCTGTCAGTAAAGACTGCACTTCTTCGGATCTACAAATCTCCTTTTCGTAGATGTAGAATTTTTTATTGTAATTCTCCTCTTTTTTTTTTCAAGCCCATATCCTTTTGGACATGAGAAAGAGTAGGATAGATGAGAAACCTACCGACTTTTGAACCCTTATGAATTCCAAGGCACTTTTTTCCTTTAATTTATTTAATTTAATAATTTAAGGTAAGAGAATTTGTCATTCGGGAGGAAGTATATATGGATTTGCTTTTAAGCCCACATACTAAGTCTTCACACAATGTTGAGGAATACAACTAGTGCTATAGCTCATTCGGACAGAATAATTAGAATGGGAAGTAATTAGAGTAGTTATATTTCATCCATTTTTTCGATTGCAATGTAGTATAAGTTGTTACAATCTATCTTTCTTTTAGAACCAAAGTCCATGCTGGCCCAAATAAAGATGGTAGCCTTTCGCCAATGTTCTGTACTTTGTATGTGATAAGGGTCTTCCGTAATAGTTTCAAACTCTCATACAAAAGATGAAAAGGAAAAATCATAACCTTTGACTTATTTTATAGGGATGCTTCATTTTCTTTTGCCATTGAGCCTTCTAAGCCCATTAACAGTTTATAAATATGGATGCGTGTATGTTCTTTTTATTATTTTTATAAAAGATTAAGCATGACTTTGGTATTATGTATGATATTTTAACACCTAGATTTTTTTTTTTAATTATTGTGCACAATATCATTTGTTCCTTTTTAATACTAGTTGATTTAAAATTGAAAACATTTTTCCTATACACAAATATGTTTTTATGCACAGTTTTGATGAAACTTGTAGTAACATATATTTTGAAATAATTTTATTTTCAAAATAAATTATTCATTCAATGAATTTTATAGTGACCCAATTTTTCTTTATTTCCCCTCCCCAAGGAAGGTTGTAGGTGCACAAGTCAACCTGTAACTATAATTATTTTGAATTTTGGGCACATGACGGTACTAGGAGACATAGATTATAATATTAATGTATTTTGATTACCTCATTTTTTATTGTAATTATTATATAATTAGTTTAGATGTTTAATAAATGTTGGGGTTAACTACAGTATACTTTTTTATATTATTTGACATGTTGCATGATATTTGGATGAGATTATTGAACTATATTAATTATTGTAAATTGTGATATTAGTGTTTGAGGAAATTGATCAATGAAGTTGATTTAACATTATATCATTTTGGGACCCCATATTTAATATTGCAGATTAGAAAGCCAAAAAGGAGACTTTCCTGAATGTCTAGAAAAATCGTTATTGATGATTTTATTTAGTCATCTTACATGGAACTAGTTAGAATCGCCCTTGGAATTCCGGTGGATTATTCAATGAATTTGTTCCATAAAAATAATTAAAATATATTTAATTCCATTACAATGTCTTCTTATTGTTTTATAGCTAATCTAATTAGTAAGCCAACAACGAAGACTATATCTGTTTTCGTGAATTGTGCTAAATACAATAGAGAACCAATTATACATATAAGAACATTTATGTAAAAATAACTCAGTGTTTTGTAGTAGTTGCATCATTTGCTTTCAAGCACTTGTACCGATAAGAGTGGAAAATTAATGATCTTTATATTTATTGGGTAAAAAATTGATACTTTTGCAATCATTGATTAGAAACTGAAACATTTTTGCAATGCATATGATATTAGCATGTTAAATTCCTAATTTTTCCTTTTGATATCGTTTAGATTTTTAATCTGTTTAGAAATTTTTACCAAATTTCAGTGGAAAAATATTAATTTCCCATTATTTAACTAATGTTAAAAATTTTATAATTAATTTGTCTTCCACATAAATTACAATAAAAAAATTTATGTATATAAAATATTATAATAAATTAATGTTCATATATTTTACTATTAAATTTAAGTTAATATCGAAGCATTGAATCATTATTTATTTATTTTTTTAATTTATTGAACGTTAAAAATATATTTACAATATAGTGCATTGTTTATTTGTCACAAAACACTATACAATACTAATATAATTTAACTTTAAACAATCTAATCCTATCCAATAGGATCCAACAACTAAATGTCTCCATAGTATTTAAGATAGTCAGTGAACCTCAAAAATAGTCTCCAAAAAAATAACGAATAACTAAATTAGTAAGTAATATTTTCTTAATGTCATTTACCCAAAAAAGCAAAAAAAAAAAAAAAAACTATTCAGCTTATCTGAGTGAAGGATAAGGATTTTCTTATTGGCAAAATGTTACTCGATCAATATATAACAAAAGTCATGGATAAGCAACTATAATATTATTCTAAAGCTCAAATATCCCAAGTAAATGATTTCATGAAGGTATTTAAAGATAATTTTGACCTGTCCAATTCATAAAAGCTTTAAAAAAAAAAGAAAAAAAAGGGAAAAAGGGAAACAATCAAAATCATAACAAATTACCTAACTCATATCACGGAAAAGCTTGCTTATATTTAGAAATGGTTAAGCTTTTTTTGCGGTAAATGATGAATTTAGCCAACCCAACGTGACAAAATAACATAGGTTGGTTAAATTTTTGCAATAAAAAGAATTTTAGAATTAATTTAACTATTGATCTGTAAAACATATCCACCCATCTCTTCTCATTTTAATCCAAGAAATTGTAATCTTGTTATGTAATCCCACGCCCCCACCCTTCCATTCTTCATTCACACTTCATCCATTAGATTCAAAATTTCACAATTTATTTGCAGCCATGACTCTGAATTGCTTAACATGTCAAAGTCTTCAAAGAACAAACTCTGATAAAGAATACAGTAATGGTGGACCTATTAAAAAATTATGTTGTATAAAGGTCGAGAGAAGCTGGTCTGGAAGTTTAACACCACCACCTTATGAGCAAATAAGAAATGGCGCCCATGGATCAATGGTTGTTACTGCTAAGAAGAAGGTCAAGAAGAGTCATCGACGCCTTAATAGTACGGGTGCTGTGGCTTTTACTACAGACACAGAACCTAAGTTGGTGCGAAGCGTTGGAATGAGAAGGGATTGGAGCTTTGAGGATTTGAGACAAAGAAATAATGAGACTAGAAAAGGAGCAAGATTAACTTAAATTAAAACATGCCAAACATTTTCATATTCTTTATAGATTTTTTAATTCATTGGTCGATTTTAATTTGGTTTTTTTGTTATTGATTATTTGTTTGGTTGAAGTTTGATTGATGGATGGGGTGGGGTGTGTGTTCTTTCGTATGATGCACATACGTATATAATGAAGCTACATCAAATATTATGTGCATTATATGATCTATGTATTTGTTCCTCGTGTTTTCAATGTTGTAAATTTATGCCTTATTGAAGGGGGATTAAAAAGAAATTAAATTTGTTTGATATCTAGTTTCCTCATCTTAATTTTCAAGACAATTACACTTTGCAGATTGTATTATAACAGATTGAAGAGGATGATATTGATTATTGACTGTTGTTTGTACATTGTTTTGTGAAATTCGATCATAACACCCAAATTTCAAAATACTGCAAAATTTTTCTAAACATTAGATTCGGTTAACTATATTATCATCGGCTTTTTTACATTTTTACCTCCTATAATTATAATGAAGTCATATGTTTTTACAAAATTTGCTTCGGTTAAAAATTTCGTGGCAAAACATTGCTAAAAGCCACTCACATGGACCACACGTTGTTTGAGTAAATAATTATGTAGACTCTGTGATTTATTAAATGGTCATTGCAATCCTATGATTATAGTCAAAACTTTTATAATAAATATAAAAACAACACCAAGATAGAAATAATAAATAAAATAATAGGTAAATACATACACACTATTAAAAGAAACATAATTAATATAATAAATCTAGCTATGCCATTTTATTTTTATATTAAGTTATGACAGTATGTCAACTGTCAAGACAGATGTCTTGCTGGGACCAACTTTTAAATGTTCATTTTGAAGCCAAAGTAAAAAATATCAAATAAATATAAGAAGTATTGTTTTGTATCATATTATAATTAATATTATTTTAAACTTGGGTTATTATCATTTCACTATTTTAAGAATTGTAAAATATCAAATAACTACAAGAAATATTGTTTTGTATCATTTTCTATTAGAACTTTGTAAAATCTTTCATTTTACTACTTTTTTATTAGGACAGTTGGTTAACTAGTAAAATATCAATTTTATCCTTTATAGTAAAATATACAAATAGAGGAACTAAATAATAGACAAAATTATTGCTATGCCCTTAGATTGTTAATAATAGTTTTAACTATGAATTTATGAATAATCCTGAATTTATTATATCTACAATATTAGTAAATTGACAAAAATATCCACAATCTATTCTTAAAAACACTTAAATATGGAAATATTGATTCGCAAGTGTTTTTTTTTTGAGAATAGATTGTGTACTTTTTTAACAAAAATATCCAATTGTATTTTTCTCAATTTGTTACTTTTATAGTTGTAATAAATTCAGGGTTATTCATAAATTCATGTTTAAAAATATTATTTAACAATTTAAGGGCATAGCATAATTTTTTTGTTTCTATTTGATACCTCTATTTGTGCATTTTGTCATAAAGGATAAAATTAATATTTTATTAGTTAAATGACTGGTCAACTAATGGTTTTAATGAGAAAATAGTAAAATGAAATATTTTACAAAGTTATAATAGTAAAATGATAAGGAACAGTACTTTTTATATTCATTTGATATTTTATAATTTTTAAAATAGTGATATGATAATAACCATTTTAAACTTATATAAAATATTAAATAATAATATAATTTTACTTTTATAAATTGTGAAGAATCAAATATTTAGTTAATTTTATTAATATTATAAAATTAAATATATTATTATGTTGGATATAATTAAAATAGAAATGAAGGATAAAAATATAAACTTCATAAATAAAAATAATAATTTATGTAACTTATGGTTTTATATATATTTAATATTCTTCACCTTGATTTGAATAATACGTAATATAAAATTAAACTCTGTGTGTGTGTAATAATGAGTTCTACTTAGGTAGTCGACCATTTTTAAGTAGCTCTTTTACTTTCTTTCTCTTTAATAACTTGAGCTATCTACCTCCCTTTACTTTCATGTTGGCCCGCTGTTTATACTTCAACTTTCCTTTGAAAAGAAGTTACAACGCGTTTTGGATAAGTTTTAATAATTTAAGTAACTTTTAGTACTAATCGTAGTTGCCCAGTAATAACTATATTTGAGGAGGTGAGTTTGAGTTATAAAAAAAATAACTTCAACTTTCAATTCGGAATAGATATCTCCCTTATTATTTGTGAGAATAACACTCCAAACTCATATTTGGCAGATGTGCTAAACATACATGTACTTAGAATTGAAATAAATTTTAGAGTAATAATCTATAGAACTGTAAAGTTTAAAGAAAAAAAGTTAAAAACAAGGCAAAAAATGGGTACAATCTGTACAGTTTGCTTGAGCAACTAGCGCAAGTGAAGTTTGCATTGTTCAAATACATGACATATAAAAATGGAGTGTTGTATATGGTCTCTGTTGGAATATGAAGCATTCGGCAAAATCTACGGAATTGTTATCCACATAATTATACTTTTGAATAAGCTCAGTCTAGATGCTACTAATCATCAATGAACCCCAAAATGGCAATTCTTACACCAAATAATCAAGAATTCGAACATTGATATCATACATATCATAATCATTCTTCACTAGCGACTTGCCCTTCTAATTTTACCTTCAGGTGAAACTTTAGCCTAAATCAATATCCGCATTGATCACTCTTGATTGGAAGCCCAAAAAAATTGCAAGAAAACTGACAACAGATTTTTCCACTGAATTCCATTACAAACAAACGGCACTGTTATAAGTTTTTGTAAACCCTACAATATCCAGTAACATAACTACTGGATCTGGCATCAGCAGGTATTAAATTTGTATATACAACTAGTTGATTACTAATCATTTTGGTAATAGCCACATTAGCTTTTCATTTTTCTAGCATCTGCTTTCCAATCTCTTCGACCCACCTTAGTTTCATTTGTTTCAAAATTAGCCAGGCTAAGGGATTCCCATTCCACTGGTGCTTGTGCCACCGCCTTATTTTCAGAGGGAAAAACTGACTGGCTCTCAGTTGTTAAAGTAAAAGGCTTTACAAAACCATTAAGTGCACATTCTTGATCCCTGGACTTGGTAGCACTTCTTGCATCCTTTTTCCAATCTCGTTTACAATAAACACGGGCTACACCATTGCTAAGACTCCCATTCAGCTGCAGATCACCTTCCTGTGTAGTTGAATGGTTTAGGACACTGGATTTCTTCATGTCTGCTTCAAGGCGTTTCCGAGCCCGATATCTACGTTGCCGTTCCCGGTTCTTCAGGCGACGAGCCATAACATCATTACTGAGGTCTCTTTGATCAAGAGTTTTCATTATTAAACTACCTTGTGTTCCAGCTACATTCATACTTCGCCCGTTTTCCATGTCATATAATGGTCAACATCTGAATTAACAGCTATTTTGCTTTCCAGAGACATTTATATCCTGACCATCTTGCATTTTGTAGAGTGATCAGCACCTGCATGAAGCTATAGAGGGAAGCTAAGCAACAATCTGCATATTTCTATTTTGACACAGAGCATTGAGAATTCTTGCCAAATTAAGGCAAACTTTCTGATCCACACAGCATCCAGTTGGCTACCATTAGGTCAATCAACAGTCTCAGCTACCTGCTTGGAAAACAATCAGAAAGATCATTTGGTCCCTGTCTATCATTTGATGGTTTAACTTCCAGACTTTTATTGTTTAGTAAACAGTTCTTCAGACAACTTCATATATGAGCAAGGACAAAAGCCCGAAACACAAGAGCAAGTATTTCATTTCCCTAATATTCAAAGAGTTGTTTCCGTTGTTGGATTAATGTTGTTTCAACATGACTTTCCACCATATTAGACCAAGAAATCTTGTCTAGGAATCCTTGATATTCTTAAATTATGACACAGAATAAGTTTAAGTTGGACCTGTGTCTTGATCCATGTTATTGTCTATATATTTGGTCTCACGTGTCAAGTCCATGAATTAAACTTGAACATGCACATTGAGTGTGCATTACAATTTAATCTTTTGCTGGACCACTTAATATAAGCCCTAAGATTAATGGTATTTCAACACTTTGAGACAACTAATCTTCACACATGAATTTATGTATCTGAGTGACTAAAAAAGAATTCCCTAAAAAAAAAGTTCCAGGGGCATAACAACATTTATTTTATGATAAAACAAGGTTCTGGAAAAATAATAAAACCATGTTCTTTCAATATTTGATCTAGTCAGCTTTCACTAAAATGTTCCAAGAAATTATGATAATTTTACACGTACAGAAACTAGTGTAACAAGTAGCTTACGTACATCAAAATAGTAACATAAAAAAATGAATAATAAATCATGCATCAGGAAGTAGGGACAAATTATTTAGTTTGGTTCAATATAACCATAGCCTGATGGCATACATCGAAGGATGACAGAGAAACCCACTTACAGAGAACATAGGAATTACAAAACAGCAAATAAATTGATACTGGCAGAAGCCAACCCTAACTGGTGTCCTGAAGTGTTAAAACCAGCCTCATTCACAACTCAATAGATCTTGTGATACTTAGTTTAGACACCAGATGATTAGGTACCATATGAGCAGGCCCGGGAAAACCATTGTATTGCTTCTTTGATTTCTCGATAAAGAGCAATATGGGGTGATATAATTTCACAAGTTCAAGCAAGTTTGTTACACTATCTCACCATCAACTTGACGAATGATATCACATTTTACATCATTTTGGATGAAATTTTGGGATACAATTTCAGATGTCTAGCTTTACTCTGTAAACCAATGAAAACGAGTCAGAGACTTCTGCCCTCAGAATAAATCTTAGGTTTATCAAACAAGTCAGAGATTTCTGCCCACCAAATACATCTTAAGTTTATTGAGTCCAATATATGAAACTCAAAGAGAATCACTAACCTGTCCCTCAGCATCTAACTAACCAGACAGCACTTGGCCATGCCAAAAAATTTGTTGGCAACATGATTAACGATTTAAACTTTGGATAACCCTTGTAACCCCTAAACACTCAGTGTGCTGTGCACGTACAATTTCTGAATGACAGTAATGATGAATAGCACACAAGCAGAGACACGTAATTTGTAGGAAGTCAAGCAAAGGCACACCAATTGTGCTTTTAGATACAGCAATTATCAATCAATTTGCAATGGCTACATTGGTTCAATGCTAAGCATAAACTAATGCCTTACTGTAGGAGCCAGTGGTCCTCTAAAATTTCTGGTAGGTTGTTAAGGTCATATATCCACTAAGCTTAACGACTGAATCAATTGTAGGCCACATTACAATATATATCTACTAGTAGATATTCTTAGGCTTTCTTAAAACTATACTCGCAATCTTTTTCTACCTCCACTCATACAAATGACAAGGATCCATTTGTAACTCACAAGAGCTATGAAAATTAGACGGTGCACTTCTGCCTTCAGGTAAAAAATCCAAGAAGTTGCTTAAAATAGTCATGTAGAACGTTCATAAAACCATATGTCACACTCCTTTATCTTTCTAAATAGGTGCATTTCAAATTCAACTCATTATGGACAAAAGCTTTTTTAGGACAATGCCATGACTTTGACGTTACCGGCACTATCTAAGGACCATAATGATCCCAGGTTTAAAAAGAAAAACTACGTAGGTCCTTTGATAACCATAAATAACTAATAGTTGAACTTTTAATACTTTACGAATTCAAACTTCATCAAGACATCAACTACTTCAGAAACTAAAGTTTCCCAAATATTCTTCATAAAATAAATCCTAAAACTAAATATCTAATATTTCAATTATATAAAGCTCCATTTTCACATTAATGGCAATCAAATTTGTGATATATAATTGTTGGGCAACTATGAAAAAATCGCCTAAAAATAGCTGGCAATCCTGCTGCTACAAAACAATTTCATACACAACCAACAAAAGTGCACCAAACCCATGTGCCAGATTGTTGCCTAGCATCATCACATCATCGCATGGCATTAGTTCATATGCCTAAGATTATATATTCACAAAACCCATTATTATTATTAGTAGGAAAAAAAAAAGAAATATATTCAGAAATAAAGAAAAACAAAGGAAATGTGTAAGTGGGTGACTGATCTAATCTAGAAATAATCAACTGGAAGAAAAAAAAAACTGTAAAAGGGGATAGGAAATTTAGAAAAGAAATTACCTCTTAAAACGGCAGACTTCTTGTTGGGATTGTGAGATTGATAATGGTAACTGTAATTGAGAGACACGGAGACGCTCTTCGGCTCTTGTTATGTTAACAACTAGGAAAGGGTGACTGTCGGATTGAAAGGCTGAACGATAAAAACGAGCAAAGGTGACTTGCAATAGCCTCCTTACATGAATGAATGCTCCACCTCGATGCAAAAACAAAAAGTCAAAAACCTTGTTGCCAAGTGGTTCACTCTCACTTGAAGAGAAAATTGCAGGGATAATTTCCCTCAATACCCATAGGTTTTGAGAAATATCAATGAACGCCCACAGTTTCCGACGTGTAATTAAATTAGGCCCATCCATCAAATATCACTGTCACCACCAAATATTTTGAATGAAATGCGTGAGTGATTTGATGACATGTTGTAACTTCCGGGCGTACGTTTTCAGATGGCAAAATACGGGCCAGGCTTTTTCAAGCCTATTAGAGAAAAAGTATAAGTGTCGGGTGTGGGTTGAGCCTATTCAAAGCCTGGACTAGGCTTGCATTAGATTTGAACTTTTAATTTTTTAATTTTTTAATTATTATAAATTTAAAATGAGTTAATAATCAACAAACTGTTATAAATAATAATGAATTAAAAAATTAAATATTTTAAAATAAAATAATAAATTAATTAAAAAATTAATTTTTTAATATTAAATTCTCTAATTCAAATACTATCTCAATTAATTAACACTTAAAAAATATTTTAATATTATAATTTTAGATTCTTTAATTTATTATTGATATATAAATTAAGGATTTAATTTTTTTATTTTTATTATCTTTTTTAATCTTAATTTATTATTCTAATTTATAATTTATTTTTGAAAAAAATATAGGACTTGAGCCCGGTGACACAACTCAAAAGTATTGATTACTCTTAAATATAATAGTGTCTAGTTATAATATAATTCGGTGAGTTCGGAGTCAATCCATATTGAAAATATTTAATTTTTAATTTCTTTTAAATTATCTAATAGCTAGAAAAAAATAATTTAAAGGAATGCTATTTAGTTTAAGTGTGAATATGATAATAAATGAGTTAGAAACGCTGGTAGTAGAAGATATAATTTAATAAATTCTTTTTATTTTATTTATTTCTCAAAAGATTAATTATATAAATTACCATTATTTTCCTATTAATTTTGTTATGAATTAAGTACTTAATGTGCCAAAATTCAATTAGACTACAAAAAGTCAAAAAATCATTTTACCATACTTAATACTTAGCTATTAAAAATCTGTTGTGTCAAATTCTCTTGTTTGATTACAATAAATCAAAATTTCAAAATATAAAATACGGATAAAATAAATATAAAATAACTTAATTTATATAATTAAAATTAGAATTTGATTAGATAATATTTTTCTACTAAAATTTTCACCTTACCCTAACTATTATTATTTTACTAAGTATATTTGAAATAAAAATTAATAATAAAACTAAATTTGTTTATGGATTAAAATTCAAACTTCCTTAATAAATTACAAGAAAATTAAATTAAAAAAAGAAGAAAAAATTTTGGAAACTAAGCCTTCGGTTTCTCACCCCTCTTCTCCATGTTATCTCTAGCACCTTCCTCTAATTCTCCTCTCCTCTGATGACTTCTATTCTTTTTCGTATATTTTTTCTTCGTTTCTCTCTGTCCTTGTTTCTCGCTGCCTTCCTGCTTGTATAGGCCGCATGTAACTTTTCCTTCTCTTTGTTTTATTATTATTAATTCTTTTATTATTATTTTTCAATAATGCAAAAGACAAGCAAGTGGCAGGCGGCTGCTATTTGCTTATTTTTGTAAAGTGGCTCCACTTTTTTTTTTAATTTTGTTAGTATTCTTTTATATTAATGCAATCCAACCTCTTTGTCTCCCATTTTCAATTTTGATTTCTCATTTATTTTTAAAATTTATCTACAATATAAAATTAAAATAAAATTAACATATTACAATTTAATATAACATAAAATTATATTAGGGGAGCATTGATATAATTTATAAATTTTGAGCATATTAATCAACATTTTAAGTGAAACAAATGATAATATAATATTAAATTATATTAGGGGAGCATAGAAAGTATACATTTCTAGTATTAATCACACCCCAACCACCTTACTACTAGTTCCTAGCAATTAAAATGATAATATCAAATGAAATTCAAATGCAAATTGAATTTTTTTAAAAGTAAATTTTTTTTACTCCTTTAACCAGATTAATGATAACAATTAAATAAAAGTATATGTATTATCTTCGGCCTTAAAAAAGATTATTCCCACATTAACCATTTTTACAAATCAGTTAAGTAAACTTATACAAAATGATCAATTATCAAAGCTATATTGATTATACCACTTTCAAGAGTGACATGTCGAATCCTAAAATCTCATGAATAAGAATGAAACTCTAAAAAAAATCAACCAAATAAAAACAGTCAATCCAAGAAACGGTAAATCAAAAGGAAATTAAAAAAAAATCAGACATTCTCATCAAGATGAAAGAATAATACTCACAGTTTAAAAATAATAAGATCTCAAGTCAAATGAATTACTGGTCAAACCAATAATATTATTTGTATTTATTTTTATTCATCATCATTATTTTTAGTCCATATCACTAGCTTCTACTTTAAACTATAGTTCCCTAAAATCAAGAGAGAGTTATGTTTGAAAAATAAAAATATTTTGGAGATTGCAATGTGCTTTTCACTCTTTTTTTCACTCTTTTTTTCACTCTTTTTTCATCTTTTTTAATATTATTTGATCATTATAATTATTATTTTTAAAAAAATTAATTTTTTTAGTTGCCCCATTTTCATGAGTACATAATCATCCCTACTTTTCCAAACATAATTGGATGATAGAAAACGTAAAACATAAAGTGATATTCCACATTAAAATGAGATACTATGACAAGTTAACAAATAATTTTATATATATAAATAGGCTCAAAAGGGGTAACTATAAACACTTCACAAAAGGAATGGCTAGAAAAGGATCAAATAGCTCAAAGATGGCATTCTCATCATCTTTTGGAGCTCTAAATAGTCTTTCATATCTACTAGTTCAATGGATTTTCAAATGCAACTACACAAACTTTTTTCTTTCTTTATTTATTTTTTCATTTTTTTGTTGACTATAAAGAAAATTTATAAATCTTGTATAAAATAATAAATGTTAAGCTGTATAGGCAAATAGGGTAACTCTCCAATGATAACAAGCTAAAAAAACTTACTTGTAACTTATTATGACATGTATATTCCTTCAAATAGCTCAATTAATTTTATTAATTAAATTTCTCAATTCACACTTGTTACCAACATCAACATGCAAAGTGGCAAATATGGTGTAACATAACTCAAAGTCAAAGATAATATAGATACCAAAATTTAAAAATCATCAAGTCATCCAATGTTAAAAGATCACACAAAATGCCTTAAAAATAATAAACAAAACATGATTAGTTGATGGAACAAAGATGGCCTTAAATCAAAATGACAAAGAACAAGAAAAAATGTTAGAATTTCTTTTTCAAAATAAAACAAAACTCTAAAACTAAGAAAATGCATTTCTAGAGTCACTACTGTCCACATTAAGCTATTTTCGACTCAAATCTATCAAAGTTAGTCTTTGCAACAAAAATTAGTAAAAATATCACCAAGACTTAGACATTCCAGAACTGTTAACAATTCCCTCCCCCAACCTGAACGAGATATTGTCCTCATTGTCTTACATGAAAAAAGTAGAATTGAGAAAATATTATTTGACCGTTGCTTGAAAATATTTACAAACGGAGAGTTAAGGGTAATTTATACTTCTTATTATAGCTACAACTGTCATCATTAGTTGACCAATCAAACGCTAAGGTCATGGGATCTAGCTCTAGTTTGTAAGCTTGCAAAAAATCAAGTAACTCATTAGTAGTAGTAGCATAAATAAAGAGGCCTTTCGCTGATAAAGAGGTCTTTCACTGAGAATGGAATGAAATGATTCTTAATTGCATGGTTACTGTTATCAAGTCATCATAAAAGTTATTAACAATATAGCAAACTGATGAGTTTTTTATGAATGTTCAAATAGACTTAAGATGCAAATGTATTTAGCGCCTTTAGAGTTGAAAAATCTCTTGACAACAAAATGAAAGTGTTAGCATGATTTAACATTTTAGATATTCTCTCTTACAAACTTGAGACAACGAACTCTTCTCTAGTTGGTGGACCGGGCAAGCATCTCAAAGGTCTTAAGGCTTTTAAGATGATGCCTAGCACTTAACTTCCTCCAATAAAAACAACTTTTGAGATAAGCTTTTATAACCCTCAGTCACCTCCTCTATATACATGATGTAGTTTTCTCTCTACTATAACACAACCAAGATCTATAAATGCCTGCACAAACTCTTTATACTTTACATTGCGAAATCCAAAAAGCATACAAACATTTTTGAACCATCTACTTGAAGTTGCTGCCATTGGAACAATCTCAAAAATAATTTATGAGGGTTTGAAAAAGAAGCACATATTTTAAGATCATCATGATAGTCATAATAATACTCAACTTTAAATAGGGTGATGTGGTTGTCAAATGATGCGTAAAACTTATGGCTCAATAATTTAAAAGCAAACAATAGCAAAAGAAAAAGCAATCAGTAATTAGACGTAAATTCACACCATTAAAAGCAACAATGCGAATGGTAAAAGAATATTAAAATAAAGGATATTAACTAGTAGTTGTGATTGTGGCTCACATATTCCTTTGGTTTTTTGTCTATTAATGACTTGAACGTCCTCTATGGGTCAAAGGTAGGCTTCTTATCTAATTTCTTTTATAAATTGGCAAATAAGGTCTTTTAGAGTTAGATTCCCAAGATTAAACTATGTACTCTCTTTTTGAAATAGTTTTCATAAATTATAAATCTCACATTGCACATATCTGCTTGGATGTATCTCAAGAGATCATAAGATATCATCTAATGACTATTTACTTAGTCTATCTTTAATTATTTTAATTTTATTTTCACGATTTTCAGAAACCATTCCTAAAGTTTTACTATGTGGTTGATTGCGATCAAGTTTTACATAAGTAGAACATTTAGAGCCAAGTCAATTAGCCTCCTTATTTTAACAAATGTGCTTTTATCAAAACCAGACATATAAGAAGCAAATAGATCAAAAAACTCAACTGCTAATTAGATTTTTGCTTCAATTAACTAACAAATGTCAAAAGGAATGTCATTGATCATTTAAAAATACAATGATTCATAACAAACTTTGTAAATATTTTTAAAAGCATTTTAAGAGAGAGAAGAAAAATGTTTATGCAATTTACATTGTATTTTTTTATACTTGATTTTGGGATTTTAGTTATTGTGAGAGACTGAAGATACCAAGTAAAAAATTCACAGAGTACAATTATCCGCCATTTATATGGGGCAATGAATTAAAAGACATTAAAAAAATTAATTATGCAAAATCATGTCAAACATGAAGGTGAACAAAATAAAAAAATGAAAATACACAATGTTAAAAAAATGGATATAACCAAATACTTAACTCACCTTTGTCCTTTTTTTTTTTGAGTTAACATCAAGTTCTAATAAAAAATCATATAAACCACCCACTATTTTCCTGAATTGTCTTTTTAAATTCTCAACATGAGATACTAACATTGGTGGTCGTAAATTCTAAACTACATGTGATTTATAAAATTGTATCAGGCCTCTTAAATGAAATTTTATACATAGAAGTTCTCTAAAATGTTTGAAGAGGAGTTTCTTACTGAGGTACTCATGACATATATTAAAAATAATGAAATAAAATGCAATTATCGAACAAACACACTTAAACAAGAAACACATAATGCGTATCATTCAAGACATAAAAAGAAACAATCATACAGTTCAAACAATAAAGTATCAGTGAAAAAATCACGCATTAAAAACAAATAAGACTTAATCAAGATATAGTGGATCACTTAAATTTATTTCGTTGTTCTTATTATGTGATCAGTATTCTAGATATGGTTTTAATCTTTTACCATTTTCTACAGTCGCATATGCATATACACATTTTACAACAAAAAAACCAACCAATAAATTGTCAGTAATCTCAAATAACTTTTCTAAAAACAAATGAAAATGAGAATTATAAAGCAGCACTTTTTCAGTAATCTCAAAATTTTCCTGAAAATTTCTTTTATCACGAAAAGCTTTAGGTCTTACCTTAATAATTCTTTAATTGCCATATGTATCATTCATTATTTCCTCAAGTTCATTCAATTACAATTCACCCACATTACCAGCATCAAGATTTAAATTAAAAGCTTTAATAATCCATAATTATCTATGCTCAAGTTCAACTTGTAAATGGCAAGGTTAACCATAAACCAACCAATAAATTGTCATTCTTACAGATGTCTTAAATGCAGTGCAGCAGGCCCAAAGCGCACCAGTCAGTCCAATAGACCAATCTTTGCAGCTTGGGTTAACTATCTTTTCCAAAATTTGTTTTACTTTCATATTTGTTAATTCAACTTGACCACTTGTTTGATAAGGGGTAGCAAGTTTATACGTAATTTCATATTTCTTCATTAAAGACTCAAATGATTTATTATAATGGCTCAGGGGATTCGAAATTTGCTCAAAAGGTTTTCTTTTAAAAAATGGATTATAGTTTTATGATAGTTATGCCTACAAGGAGTCACTTTAATCCATTTTGAAATATAACCAACGACAACAAAAATTTATACAAATCCAAATTATAATGGAAAAGGGCCTCCAAAATCAATTCCCCAACAATCAAATGTTTTAATGACAAGGATGGGATTTAAAGGTAATATGTTTAATTTGAGATGGACCTTTATATTAATAATTTTTTACACATTTTACAAAACAAGCACGAATCTTTGAGTAATATAGGCCAATAAAATCCAAACTGCAATATTATTGTAGCTACCTTCTTTGAAGAAAAATGACTACAATATAATTCAGAATGACAAAATTAAATGACACTACTTCTGTTAAGAATTTCTTCATATCCTAAGAGTTCTAATCAAATGGCACGTCACCTCTTGCAAGATAATTAATAATGTCAGCATACCAAGGCATAGTATGTATGAAAAATAAAAATTCATCAAGGAAATAATCATTGATGGGCATTGTATCAATTGAAGACTCATTTGTAAATCTTAAAAAAGGGTCTGCTACAACATTTTCGACACTCTTTTTGTCCTTGATTGTCAGGTTGAATTCTTAGAGCAACAAAATCCATCGTATTATCTTGGTTTGGCATCCTATTTAGACATTGAATATCTAATAGTAGCATGATCAAAATAAACAGTAGTGTATGAACTAATTAAATATAAACAAAATTTATCCAAACGAATATTACGACAAGTAGTTTTTTTTTAGTTATAGTGTAATTCATTTGAACACTATTCAAAGTTCTACTTGTGTGATAAATGACAAAAGGCTTAATTTCTTTTATTTCTCCTAGAGCAGTTCCAACTGCATAATCACTAGCATCACACATTAGCCCAAAAGGTAAAAACCAATCAAGGGGTTGCAATATAGGGGCTGATGTTAAAAGACTTTTTATCTTTTTAAAGGCTTCTGACAATTTTTTGTCCATTTAAGTGGTGTGACTTTTATCAAGAGGCTACAAAGTGGTCTAAATATAGTACTAAAATATTTTATAAACCTCCTATAGGACCCAACATGTCCTAAAAGGAAACGGAACTCCTTAATTGTCTTTAGTGAGAGTAATTTTGAAATGACTTCAAATTTGACGTTATCAACTTCAATTCTATTAAAAGACACAATATGGGCCGGGATAATTCTAGAAATCATCATAAAATAATATTTTTCCCAATTTAAGACAAATCATTTTTCTTTCCACCTTTCCAAGACTCTTTCTAAATTTTCAAAAGAATTTTCAAATACAATTAAATCATCCATAAAAACTTCCAATTAATTTTCAACTATGCCGCTAAAAATACTTAGCATGCATCTTTGAAATGTGGCAGGAGAATTGCAAAGTCGAAAAGGCATTCTTCTAAGTGTAAATGTTCCGAATGAGATATGAATGTAGCATTTTCTTAGTCTTCTTAGGCTATAAGAATTTGAAAATAGTCCGAGTAGCCATCAAGGAAGTAGTAATAGCGGCGTCCTACTACTTTCTAAAGAATTTGGTCTAAAAAAAGAAGGGAAAAATGGTCTTTTCTAGAGGCATCATTTAATTTTCTATAGTTAATGCATATGACCAACTAGATGAGATTCATGTTGGGATTGATTCACCTATTTTTCATTTTTCACAACAATTATTCTAGATATCTTTAGTACTACTTGTGTTGGACTTACTCATTTACTATTAGAAATATGATAGTTTATTCTAACATCTAGTAGTTTAAGGATCTCATTCCTTACCATTTCTTTCATATAAGAGTTTAGTCTTCTTTATGGTTGATGGGTTATTTTGAAATTTTCCTCTAAGTGGTTTTTATATGTGCAAATTAAAGGATTAATGCCCTTAATGTCTTTCAAGGTCCAACCAATTACAGTTTTACGCCTGTTTATGTTAACATAAATATTTCTATAACATTGATTTTGATGATAACAAACTACGATTAACAAAGTTAGAGCCTTTAATTGATTAAATTCTTAGGCTGTATAAAGTTCCTTAGGCTTTAATAAGATTCTTGAAATAAATGGATAACCGTTTATTAGAAATGGATAACCGATAAATTTCAAAGAGCAAATTATTTAGAATCAGTAAACCGTTTACCAATAATGGCTAACTAACAAATTTTAAAGAGGAATTATATTGTAAACGGTAAGTTGTTTATCACAAACAGTTGGTTAATAAATGTCTTGCAAGTCTTTGGAATTAAACGACAAACTGACAACTCTAAATGGTAAACCGATAGTTCAAAAATTGGCATAACGATAACTTGAACAAGTCAAACCAGTGATCCAACAATAGATAACAGCAATTTGATTATGTATAGAAAGTCAACAACGATTAGTTTTCAGCTCTATTTATAAAAAGACTCAATTAAATTCAAATTAAAGTGGATCCTATGATTATCATTGAGTTTGTCATTGTATATTAAATCTTTCTTGTGTTAAAAACTTGTTATTCTTTCATAAAATCACACTTTGAACTTTTACATGTAAACACATACATTGTGTGGGGAAATTCTTTGTAATTTTTATTTTAAGTGATTGTAAATGTGAGAAACGCTTGAGTTAAAAGATTTGAGATAACCTATGATTGTAAAGGTTGATTGACACATTGGAGTCAATTGTATAGATTTTGAAGCCTTAAGGTGAAAGGTTTGATTAATGGAATCCTCAAACTCAGTGAGATTGGAGATGTTGGCATAGGCAGGTTTGCCCAACCACACAAAAATATCGTGTTTGCTTTCTCTTCCCTTATCTTTTTAATTTTATTTATTGTTAAATTTATCGTTATTAATTTTATTAAGGGATTGTTTTGATTTGTTGTGTGATTTAAGTTGCTTAAGGTTTTTTAAAAACCCAATTCACCTTCCTTTCTTGAGTTGCATATCTAGTATTTCAGTTTAAAACAGCCAGTTGCTTACCTTCTTGGTCACTTGTGAGTTGAGAATAAATTACCACTGGATAGGTTTGTTAATCTTCGAGATATGCATACTTTAATTCTTCATGTAAGGGCTTTAAGTCAAGATTTTGTGCTTCGTCTTCCTTTGTCTTTTCAAGTCATATAAGCTCTTCAAAGTTCAATTGGTCACTGTCACCTACGTAGAATTAAGTACATAGCATATGTTAGCAATATGATATTCTAATTCCTTATTTGATTGAAAAAAAACTGCAAAACAAATTTCTGTAGATTTTGTAAAATTCTCATCTTGAATATGCTCCTCAGTAATTGGTATGAGTTTAATATCCTCAATCTCATTATCATCATCTTCTTTGTCAAGAGGTCCTTTATACATGTTGAGAGTTCCAATATCATATTGCTGAAAGATAACTTCATCATTATATTCATGCAATAAATCAAATCGCTAATGACGGTTAGAAATGATCAACCTAATATAACAGAAATTTGCAATTGGACTAATATGTTTTCAGTTATCCTTTTTAGTACCATAATTGACCTATCGGCAAGTAAAAGATGGTAGAGGTTGTCTTTAACTCACCAAGATTGAGTTGTCGATATACTGAGTATGAAAACAAATTAAGACTAGCACTGAGATCAAGTAAAGCATGTTCAATTTGATAGTTCCAATAATGTAAGAAATGGTTGGGCAATCAGGATCTTTGAATTTTATGGCATTATTGGTTAAAAAAATGACACTTACAGCTCTACTAAAAATCTTTCTTTTACACCTTATGTTTCTTTTTTTAATAGCGCACAAAACTTTAGGAGGAGAGTTGGTTATTTCTTCATAGATTAAAGGTTCGTTAGACTCTTCTTACTCTCTGAAATTGACTCCTTACCAATTTTACGATGATCAATAATGTGCTTTTCAACAACTTTACCACCACGAAGAGTTATAGCTTATTTAACTTGGCTCATGTTTTGGTATCCAATACTACCCCTCTAAGGGTGTTATTGACTCTTAGGATTTAGTTTAAGCTGAGAAATAAACAAACCTTTTTCGTGAATGTTAAGGGCTAATGTAAGTTTGAAGATGGTATCTGTCAAATTGGTCAAGGTTTGCATTGTTCGGTTATTGATAGATTCTTGTTTTTCAATAAATAAACACGGTGTATCTTCAAGAGTTTTTCTTGGTAGTGGGACATAAAGTGGGTAACTCTAGAAATTTTGAAAATTCCGATGTGGGATAGGTAGTTGTGAAGGTTATGCATGATTGTCATTTCTCTAACTGAAATTTGGGTGGTTTCTCCAAGCGGAGTTGTAGGTCTATAAATATCAGTTGGAATTCAATCTTTTAGAATTGTCTATGACATTTGCTTGTTCATGCAGATTTTTTTTAAAAGCTGGAAAGGTTAGACAATCCTTGTAAAATGGTAAATGGATCTGCGAACATGTCAGGAAATATGTTGAACAAATTTAACATGATCACTCTTTTTCGACTCTAATGCTTTGACCTTTCTAGCTAAGGATACAAATTTCTCGATGGAGATGATTGGGGATTACTCCATGACTCATAAGAACAAACAATGTCCCAGTGTTGTGCATTTTCAGATAATTAGTCAAGATAATCTAATGCACTTGTTGGACTTTTATCTCTAAACTCACCATTGGACATCATTTCAACTACCTACCTACTTTGGGATGTTAGTCCCTCGTAGAAATATGACACTAACCCTTATGCTTCAAAACTATGGTGCAGGCAAATATTAAGTAATTCCTTATACTTATCCTAACACTGTTAAAGAGTTGTTCCTGACTTTTAACAAAAAGTAATTATTTAGGGCCCGTTTGATATCATTTTTAAAGGCTTGTTTCCATTTTCATTTTGAGAGTTTAGATCTAATTCATGTTCGGAGGGCTGGATTCAAAAAATAAATCATAAAACAAATCATTCATATTCCTTTTTATTCTTATAAAATTGAGGACGTCTTTAACACGTTCTCAACTAATTACAAATTAAATAATAAAAAAACTGCAAAACAAAACCCCAAGCATTATCTCTTTATCCTAATTGAAATTCACATCTCTCTCTCCATCACAGTTCTTCAACCATAATTCGTCATAACTCTCTCTCTATTCATCATAATTTTACAATCAAAATCAACTACTACAGTCTCTTTTCTTTATCTCGAATGGTGCTACTGCTGCTGCTACAGTGTCTTTGTTGAGGATCGATTGGTGATGTTGCTACTACTGCATCTCGGAACCTATAAATTCAATTGGAAAATTCTTCATCTAAAAACCCAAGTATTTAGTTTGTGTTGGACACGGAAGCAAAGATTTAGATACACAATGAAGATGAATTGATACTATATGATAGTTTTGACCATTTTCATTTGTGGGTTTATTAAATTGGGTTTTTGTAGAGAAGGTAATTTCATTCAAATGAGACCCGGAGGCATTTATGATTATGAGAGCAATCGAAAGAATATTGATATCGAAGGCCTTGTCCATTTTGCCATTCAAGAACACAATAAGAAGGAGGTCATCTTTATTTTTTTATCTATTTTTTTCAATGATTGTTCTTGAGTAGTTAATCAAATCAATTAATTACATGATGATTTATGTGGTGGTTTAAAATTTTGTTTGAAACTTAGTTGTTTTTCTATAATTTGCATAAATTTTGGATTATATAGAATGCCCTTCTCGAGTTTGCAAAGGTGTTGAAAGCCAAGGAATAGGTGGTTGCTGGCAAGTTATATTGTTTTATATTACAAGTGATTAATACTGGCAAGAAAAAGATATATGAAGCTAAAATTTCGGTGAAGTCGTGGAATAACTTTAAGCAATTGTGGGTGTTCAAGTATACTAAGCATTGCCCTTTCTCCAACCTCTCCAACCTTAATGTTAAATGAGGTAACATACTACTTTGATTATGTTATTATAAATGTACATCCAATGACCATGTGGCACGGACATGATCATTACTAGCATGAGTGTCACTAATATCAAACACAACATCTTTTTTGAGGTTTATTTTATTTTGCATTCTAATGATTATGTATTGAACTGCTTAGGTTATAATATTATAAATGCAGAGAATTACTGAACCACTTTAAAAGCAAATACTTGGAGTTTTCAAATCAAGTTGGTGGAGGATGAATGTATGTAATTGGCTATTGTTTTTAGATAGCGATCTTGGTTGTATCTCTTGGCTATAAATTGGTTATAGTAAGCTGATCATATAACACTACTTGTTCTTTACTCATGTTCATTCTTTGATATGTTTTAGATATGAATGGTTTTAGTAACACGGGATTTAAGTATGGTTGAATTTGTTAGTTGAAGGCTGTTAACTATTGATTGTATGAAATTTCACTAGCACTTGGCCTCTTGGTTATATAATATGTTTTGAAATTGCATAGCAATTTTCTTGTTGCAAGAATATTGAAAATGGACAAAGAGGGGAGGTGTTTTCTTTACTAAAGAGCTTTTTCAGCTTTGTTTTGTGTTTATGTTTTTGCTTCAACACCAAAGGCATTTTTTTTTGTTTAAAATGTAATTTTAATGCATCATTAATGCAGCATAAGTTTAGAGTTCGAAATATTCCATTGATTCTAGCGGAATAAAAGAACAAACTAAATTTACGTCGATTCAAAGAATACTGTAAATTTAGGGGCTAAAGCTCGTTGATTTCACAGAATACCAAGAATTAACTAACTCAAATACTCACGCAGAGATTTGAAAATTGAAAATATTATTGAACTTGAATCTGTTTTCAAATATCCTAAACCATGAAAAAAAAGGAAAATAAAGGTTTAATGCTTTAACGAATAAATCCTTTTTTCTAGTAATTCTTCCACTTAACGCTTCAATTCCTCATGTTCTGTAGGACTCAAATGATAATGAGGTCGATTTAGTAATGTAGAACTTGGAACCAAATTAATTTGGTATTGTATATCCTGAAGAGGTGGTAAGCCATGTGGTAGCTCGTTAGGGAACAAATCTTAAATTTCCTCCAGTATAGGTATCACAGCTTCTGAAATCTTTGAATTATTGTGGCTCTCTTTTCTCAATAAAACATAAACCCTTTTTTTCTTTGTTACAACATCTATAAACTACTTCTTACCTAACAAATAATTACCCAAGTCTTGTTTAAGAGTGAGCTCCTTATTAAGTAGGAGAATGATCTTGGTGTTGTTAAACATAAAGTTATAAGTATTCTTTTTCACATCATGTGTTATGTTTCTATCAAACTGCTATGGTCGGCCTAGTAATAAATGACAAGCATCCATAGCCTAAACATCACACCAAACTAATTTATAGATCGATCCAATGGATAAGTAAACTAAGCAACATTTAGATACTATTACTTGATTGTCTTTCTTCAACCAAGTGAGCTTGTACGGGGTTTGATGAGGTTTTATCTTTAAGTTTAATTTCGTTACAGCTTCTTTTGATATAACATTCTCGCAACTACTTAAGTCTATGACCATAAAATATACTTTTCCCCCAATATTGCAAGTAGTCTGAAAATATTTTATAGTAACCATTTATCTTTGTCTTGACCTTCAAGAAAAGAATGTGCGATTTACGATCAACATTGGTCCTCTATCACCATGCTCTTCAATAGATTGTGCACTGCCGCTACTATCAAAAGTTAGCTCTTCAACGAACTCTTCAGTTTCTTCCTCATAGTAATCTTCACTTCCTTAGCACTACGAATAAGCCTTTTCTGTACTTTCTTCCCTTTTTGCACTCTGTCATTCGGTGCTCACTTTCTCCATAATTAAAATAGTGTAATCCCAAACCCATGGATTGGGTTTTGCTGCTTTGACTGATTTCACTAGGTTTACTAGTTTTATTATGAGGATTTGGAGAAGTGAGATTGCAGAATTGGAAAGTCGAGTTTGAATTATCTCAAACCCGAAAGCTTGAGTCACTAGTACGTTGACTAAATTGCTTCTCCAACTGCAAAGCCTATTGATGTGCTTCTGAGATAGAATATAGATCAAGTAAATTCAACTGGTTTTGAAATTGTGATCGTGGGCCCCCAATATAGCGAGAAACTTATTGTTCGTCTCTGTCAAGTCGTTTCACGTTACCAGCCAATGATATTCTATGGTGTGATCATCTACTGATCGATCACCTTGCCTTTAATTTTGTAGTTGTTGGTATAACAATTTAGTATAATTATGAGCTAAGAATGCTCTATGTAAGTGCTTCTTCAACTTTTCTCAAGAGTTAATCTTATGTTTGCCTTGCCTAATCCTTGTGAGCTTAGTTTATTACCACCAAGCTGCTGCTTTTCCACAAAATTGAGTTGCAGCAAGCGAGACTAGTTTATCATCAAGAACTTCTTTATATTCAAAAACTTCTTCAATGGAATTAATCTAATCCAATAATTCTTCGGGTTGTCCACTTCCCTGGAATTGAGGAATGTCAATTTTCAACCCAGATTCTCATCTTCTATCATTAGTAGACTCAATTCTATGCTGACGCCCGAAGAATGGGTTAATAAGGCTTTCACTTGACTGGTCTTCACGTTCTAATGTACGATGACGTTCGGCTAGTAACCCTGCCATTTATGCAACTAACATATTGATCCTGGCTGTCATGTTAGCAAGGGCTTCATCTCTAGGAACATCATCATGGTCGTAAGTTACTTTATGAGAGTAGTACCTACGATCTTTTCTTGGCAGCATTTTCTCAATTTGGCTTAAAAAAAGGTCCAGGGGCTAAACTAAAAATTGAACAAAGTTATACGTAAAAACAGTAATTAAATGAAAGTTTTAGGTTTACGGTGACAGTGGTCAGAAGTCGAGTAAGGATGGGTGGATCTGGAAGATTTAAGGTCGGTGAATATGATGGAGATAGTGGTTTGTCCGAAAAGGTGGTGTTTTGGCCGAAATTTAGAGATAAAGTTGTGACAGTTTTTCGGGCTTTGATATCCGGCATGTTGAGTGTCGATTGACGGTGAGAAGTAGGGTGGGAAAGGTTCACCTGATGGAGAGGAATGGATTAATGGTGGTGGTGCTGGCCAACGCGCGGTAAAAACCGACGAACAATGGTAGTAGTTTGAGTAGTTGTTTCCGCGATTAGTTAGAGCTATGGATCTACTCTTACTAGTAAATATAATTTAATAAATTTTCTTCTTTTTATTTTGTTTATTGCCTAAAAGATTAATTATATAAATTATCGTTATTTTTTCATTAATTTTATTATGAATGAAGTACTTAATGTGCTAAAATCTAATTTGTGTATAAAAAGCCAAAATACCATTTTACCCTACATTTTTATTTAAAATCTATTATGCCAAACTCCCTTTTGTCTACAATAAATCAAAATTTTAAAATATAAAAATAGATAAATTAAATAAAATAACCTAATTTATATAATAAAAAAATAAAATTTGATTAAATCATATTTTTCTATTAAGAGTTTCATCTTATCCTAACTATTATTATTTAGCTAAGCATATTAAATTAAAAATAATTGTTAAAACTAAATTACACAACTAAAATTAGAATATCTAAAATTAAAAATAGATATAAATTTATGTACGAATTAAAATTCATGCTTCCAAAATAAATTATAAGAAAATTAAATTCAAAAGAAAAGAAATTAACTATTAGAAACTAAGCCTTCCGTTTCTCACTTCTCTTCTGCATGCTACCTCTAGCACTTTCGTCTAGTTCTCCTCTTCTCTCCTCTCCTAATTTATTCTCTCCTTTCTCCGTTTCTCTTTATTTTATTATTATTTTATTATTTATTTTATTTTTTCATAATATAAAAGATAAGCAAATAGTAGTCAACTGCTATTTGCTTATCTTGGCAAAGTGGCTTAACTTTTATTTTTTTAATTTTATTATTAATTTTTCTATATTAATGCAATTCAACCTCTTTGTCTCCTACCTTCGGTTCGAATTACTCCTTTATTCTTGAAATTTATTCATAATATAAGATCAAAACAAAATTAACATACAATAATTTAAGGGAAATTTACAACCGTCCACCTGTTTGTTTTCTCTTTTTTAAAAATACACAAATACTTTTTTTTTCTCAACCCACTACCTAAAGTTTAGTTTTGTTGCATTCTTCCACTTCCGTCTAAATTCCGTTAGCAAATTTAACGGAATGACAATTTTACCCCTCAAAATTATAATTTAACCCAAAATAAATAGAAATTGGAGATAAATTGGATGGATTTAATTTTTTTCAAAGATGGATGTTAGAAATTGGAGGAAAATAATGTTTGTTGCTTGCTAAATTTAGAAAATTTGTATTTATTTTTTTGAAGGAAAATAGTGTTTGTTACTTGCTAGATTTAGAAATTTATATTTATTTTTTCTCTTTCAAAAAAATAAACACAAATTTTTAAATTTAGCAAGCAACAAACACTATTTTCCTCCAATTTCTAGCATCCACCTTTGAAAAAAATTAAATTCATCAAATTTATCTCCAATTTCTATTTATTTTGAGTTAAATTGTAATTTTGAGGGGTAAAAAGGTCATTTCATTAACATTCCGTTAAATCCACTAACGGAAATTAGACGGAAGTAGAAAAATACAACAAAAAGTAAACTTCAGGTGGCGCACTGAGAAAAAAAAAAGTGTTTGTGTATTTTTGAAAAAGAGAAAACAAACAGGTGGACGATTGTAAATTTCCCATAATTTAATTTAACTTAAAAATTTTTAGGGGAACATTAAGATAAACTATAAGTTATGAGCACATTAATCAACATTATAAGTAAAGAAAATGATACTTTTAACATTTATTAAATGTACACTTTCTAGAGTTAATCACCTAACACTTGTCGAAATCCTTCATGTGAAGGCATAGGGCAAAACCCGTGGAAATGGGCCGAACTGGGTTTTTTAACCATCCTTATGTACATTGACATTTTGTTGAAATTTGTAAGTAAAGGTAGAAATGAATCCTTACATTTTTATTGACATGATTCAAAAGTAATTTATAATTATCAAGTATAAAAGTGTTCAGTTATAACATAGATCAGTAATTCCAAAATTGAACCGTAGATAAAAGATTTAATTTGTTATTTCTTTTTAATTTATCTAAGAACAATAGAATTTAAATTCACACTATTTAATTTAAGTGAAACTATATAAATTAATTAATTAGGATTCTGGATCCACTCTTAGTAGTAAATATAATTTAATAAATTATTTTTATTTTTATTGTCCAAAAGAAAATTGTATAAATTCTTATTATTTTCCAATTAATTTTATTATATATTAAGTACTTAATGTGCCAAAATTCAATTTGTCTACAAATATGTTAAAATACCATTTTACCATACTTTATTCTAAGATATTAAGATTTTATTGTGCCAAACTCCCTTATTTATCTATAAGAAATCAAAATTTCAAAATATAAAATACAAATATAATTAAATAGAAAATAATTTAATTTATATAATCAACAATTAAATTTAATTAAATCATATTTTTCTACTCAGAGTTTCGCCTTATCCTAACTATTAGTATTTAGCTAAGTATAATTGAAAACATAATTGTTAAAATTAAATTTTACATAATTAAAAAAATGGTATTTAAAAATTAGAAATAAAACTAAATTTTATTTATCAAAAATATATTACAAAATATTAAAACATAATAAAGATAGAGAGGTGTTCCCCTACCCACCCAGTAATATAATCAATCCACACTATACACATAAATAAAGTCAATTATATCATGGCTATGCATTTATTCCACTAACTAAAATAAACTTAACGCAATCCACTAAAGCACACCTAACTCATTTCACTAGCAATTATCACATTTAATATGGTAAAAACTTATAATTTTCACAATTACTATGTTTAACCTGGTAAAAACTTGTAATTTCATAACAAAAGTCGCCAATCC
Source organism: Citrus glauca (assembly GCA_029633175.1). Lineage (NCBI taxonomy): Eukaryota > Viridiplantae > Streptophyta > Magnoliopsida > Sapindales > Rutaceae > Citrus > Citrus glauca. Next base: position 17,244,732 of record JAQOOD010000004.1, read on the forward strand.
CCTTGACAATGACCTAACTTTTCGGACCTTCGAAATCTAAATTTGACATTCGTTCATTTGTTTAGATCTTGGAATTGTGTGAAATTATTATTTTTACCTAATAAACTCACAAAAATTACATAAAATCAAATATTTAGAAATATAATTAGAAATTCATTATATGTTACGTAATTACAACTGTAAACTATAATATACGCTCAAAATAACATTTTTACCTATTCATGAACATACAATTTTTAACACCAATCACACCTCCCAACCAACTTATTGCTAGTCATGGCAATTAAAGCAATATATTAAATTAAGATTTATAAAATTAACATGCAAGTTAATAGTTATTCATTTATCCTCTAAACTACCAACTAAATAAACTCTTCTAAATTTATTTAGTTTTTTGTTGTTCACTCATTATTCAGAATATTACCAAACCATCTTTTATGCTCAAGTGATTAACACAATATTTATGGGGTTTCATTAAAAGAAAACAATATTTTCATTTCAGAATTCATTAGAAATTCTATCTTTAGGTAGTAGATTATTCACACATGTTTCAAAATATTATATTTTTAAACTATCTAGCGAGCTTTAGGCCTATAAATCACAAACCTATTGGCCCTAAAGCACTAGGTGTTGAAATACCCTTATGGATTTAATTACTCGAGTTTTTAATAAATAAGTAAACAATATTTCTACAACCCATGTAGTAAGCTTTGAGCTAGTGACTTCCAGACCAGTTGATCTTAGGGCAATATGTATTGAAACACCCTTGCAGACTTAATTACTCGGATTTTAGGCATAGCAAAATCAAACACATTAAAAAAAATTTTCTATTTTTCTTTTGTCTTTTTTTTTTTTGCAGTAGACACTTTCTAGTACCTTAAATATTATCTCTAACAAATCAAAAGAACTAAATGCTACACAAATATTAACTTACAACCCACTAGTATGTGTCATAGTGTGTGTGTGAAGAATCACTTAATAATATCTATTAAATGAGTAAATAATGAAATGACTTAATAACCAAATGAATAATTCACAAATTTGAGTAATTAAAAAAAAGGGAACAAAAACAACTTACTATGAATTTCAAAATGAAAATATAAAACACACTAGACTGCTAGGATGTGTCTCAAAAGTGGTGACTCTTTACATTTAGATAAAAAAAAATTGTTGTTTTTCTTTTTTTAAAAAAAAAGAACACATATTTACAATTTGCATCAATTATCCCCTTCCCACAGCCTATTCTAAACATTATTCATAACTTAAAGATATGCATGCAAAAAAAAAAAAAGGAAAGATCACAACTAAACTGCCAGTAAAAGATGCATTTTTAGAGTCGTTACACTCCATATTTAGTTATCTTTGACAAAAATATCACTAGGACTGAGATATTTCACAACTGTCATTTATTCTCTCTCTCCAACCAAAACAAAACATTGTCATCAATGTCTTAAAGAAAGAAGTAGAGTTTAGAAGACATTACTTAACTACTCCAAGAAAATAATTACAAATGAAGATATAAATATAATTTGCACTTCTTTTTGGGATAACGATTGCCATCATTATTAGTTGACCAATCAAACGTTAAGGTCCTAGGATTTAGCTCTGGCTTGTAAATTTGTAAAAGATCAAGTAACTCATTAGTAGTAAAAGAAAAATAAAGAATTTTTTTCGCGGAGATTGAAATGAAACGATTCTTAATTGCATGGTTAAAAATGCTAACAAGCCATCAAAAAGTTTTTAACATTTAACAAACCAAAGGGGTTTTTGTGGATATTCAAAAGGCCCTAAGATACAAATGTAATTAATGTCTCTGGAGTTGCAAGATCTCCTACCAAGAAAATGAACGCATCAGCATGATTTAACATTTCAAATATTCTCTCTTACATAATTAAGACGACTAACTCTGCTCTAATTGGTAGCCCGGGTGGGCATCTCAAAGGTTTTAAGGCTTGTGGAATGATTCCTAACACTTAACTTCCTCTAATAAAAACAGTTTTTGAGATAAGTTTTGATAACTGTTAGTCACCTCCTCCACACACAAGGTGTAATTTTCTCTCTATCATGATATAACCAAGAACTACAGCTGCCTAAACAAACTCCTTGTATTTTCCATAGTGAAATCCAGAATGTGCACAAATATTTTTGAATTTTCTACTCGAAATTGCTACCATTAAAATAATCTTCATAAATAAGTTGTGAGTATTTCAAAAAAGAAGCTCATATTTAAAGATCTTAATAAAGAAGCTCATATTTAATGATCTTTATGATCGACATAATGATACACAGTTGTAAATGGCTTGGTGCATTTGCCAAATAACGTGCTCGAGGTTTAATAATTCAAATAGCAAAAAGAAAAAGCAAACAATAAAAGAAAACAAATAAGGATTAGATACAAAATCACGCCACTACACATAGTAATGGAAATAATAAAAGAATAACAAAATAAAAATATATTTACTAGCAGTTGTGATTGTGACTCACATCTTCTTCTAGTTTTACGTCTAGTGACGAGTTGAACTCCCTCTAGGGATCGAGGATAGGTGTTGAGTGTTAGAAAGTGCATATTTATAAAGGAGAAATCGTTATTTTATATATCAAGTATTGCTAACAACCGTTACTTTTATGTGTTTAAATTTCTTGTACTTTAATTATGTGTGTTTTATTTTAATTAAGTATTTGATGTATTTTAGGGGCATCATAGTCATTTCATAATAAACGAGAGATCAAATGGTAAAACGGACATCATTTTTGAACTCAGGACGGTCGAAAACCTTAGGAGGAGTATAAAAAGAAAAATGACACTGTTTACACGTACGGTACTGTTCACATGTACGGTACTATTCACATATACGGGTACTGTTGGCGTTACTGTGTAAATAGTAGCGGTTGACTGTACTGTGCAAATAGTGGCAGTTGACTGTACTGTGCAAATAGTGGCGGTTGACTGTACTGTGTAAATAGTGGCGGTTGACTATACTGTGCAAATAGTGGCTGATGACGTGGCGAAATCCTGAGCGTCCAAACTGTTTTTAATCCGATGGCCATGATTTACTTGATGTAACTATAAAAAGGGGGCCTCCCCCCCCTAATTAAGCACCTCTGAATCCAATTTTAGGGTTCATTTTCTGTAATTCTCTCTCTATCTTGTATTTTCTATATATTTTAATAAATTCCCATTTTGCCCCTAGTTCAACTATGAGTGGCTAATTTTCTTTCAAGCTTGGGTTGAAGGTGAAGTTTCAACATGTGTCATGGGCTTGATTTGGTAAATTTATTTTCTCTTCCCCTCTAGTTTTTGTGGATGTTTTGACTTCTCGTCGACAAATAATACTAATCTTATCTAGTACTGCCTTGGTTTCACCGGCTCCCTAGTATAAGGTTATTATTATTTGGCACGATAAGCCCTTAGCACCATATTTGTTAGAGCGTGGTTCATGAGGTGTGGATTTCCCTCTCATGATTTAATTGGTATTAATATGGAATATTTAGCCCATGATGCATATTGATACGGATCCAGATACCCAAGTACGTCATTTCAATTGATTTACACTTCAATTTATTCCTGCCATTTTATTTCCAATTCCAGAATTTAATCTTGCCATTTTAATTTAAGTTTTAGCATAATTCAAATCATTTCCACCAACCATCCATTTACAGAATTAATTCTATAAATAATTAAAATCCACCTCCTCGTGGGATCGACACTCGCACCATTAAGCTATACTACAATAGATTCGTGCGCTTGCGAGTTCAATAAAATTTGCACAACAAGTTTTTGGCGCCGTTGCCGGGGAGGTAAGTAATTCATAGAATTAATTTTTGTGAATATTTCCATTTAATTTTCTTTTGTATTTTTTTTAAAAAAAAAGTGAATATACACTTAGAGGTTAGTATTTCTTTTCTTTTTCTCTACTTTAAATTATGTAATTTAATTTTCAAGTTAATTTTTATTTCTTCTTTGTCATTTTTATTTATCTTATTAATTTATTTTTAGTTAGTTTATTTCACGTATTTGTTCTTGTGTTTTTATAGTAAGTTTGTAATAGCGCAACAAGGTTAGTATCGTAATTTCTCCTTCTTCTTTATTTGTTTTGCTCTTATTTTTATTTTTATTTTATTTTATTTGTTTTGTTTTCCATTTATTCTTGTATTTCTTGTATGCATGGTCGTAGGTCATTATTACCTAATCTTGAACCTATCGACCTTGAATTAGAGAAAACACTTCGTACACACAAAAACATTAACAAAATGGATCTACAAGCACCACAGGAGAGGCCATTTAAGGACTACTTTAGTCCCTTAGCTAATTTGAGCACATCATGTATACGATACCCAAATGTAGCTGCTAGGAGTTTTGAATTAAAACCTAGTGTGCTAAATTGTCTCCCCACGTTCTATGGCTTAGAAAATGAGGACCCATATAATCATTTGAATGATTTTCATGCTATTTGTCAAACATTTAAATATGAGAATTTTTCAGATGATGATGTAAAACTTAGTTTATTCCCATTTTCTTTGAAGGATAGAGCTCGTTCATGGCTTAATACATTACCTGCTAATAGTATTGCATCATGGGAACAAATGGTTACGAAATTTTTAAATAAATATTTCCCAGTGCATAAAACCAATGCTATTCGCAGGGAAATCTCGGAGTTTACCCAGAGAGATGACGAGCAATTTTTCGAAACATGGGAGCGATTCAATGGGCTACTCTTGAAGTGTCCACATCATGGGTACGAGAAATGACACCAATGCCAATACTTCTTGGAGGGCTTATTACCAAATGTGCAAGAATGGCTAATGGCGACAAGTGGAGGAGAGCTAATGTCAAAAAGTGCATCAGAAATTTGGGAATTCTTCCAGCGACAAGCAGATAATTCCCAACAACGGAGTCGATCACTCAGGAGTACCAGAAGGATTAAGGGAGTAAATGAGGTTCAAATTGGCGAGTCAACGTCAGGAATCAAAGAAGTCAAGGAGATGGTTGAAGGTCTTGCTCGACAAATAGCATCATTATCGACTGCTAAATCAACAGAGCCACATGACCATGACTCATATTCAGAACAAGCCAATGCCATAGGTGTAATGAGAAAACCATCGAATTATAACCCATACTCCAATACATACAACCCTGGATGGAGAGACCACCCCAATTTTTCATGGTCTCAAGGATTCCAACAAAATGGACCAGTAGCTCCAGCTCCACCAATGCAACCAATTGCTCAAAATCCTCAAGCCTCTCAGCCACCATTCAGACCATTTAATCAGAATCAGAATTACTCTCAACCTAGACCATGGGAGGATGCATTCCAGAATTTCAGGAATGTCACTTACTCCACGATTGAACAACAGAACCGCACCATTGATGGATTACGCAATGAGTTAAGAGCGGGCTTCAACTCACAAGCCCAATCAGTTTCAAGCCTCGAAAAGATGGTGGGACAACTTGCTTCTTCAGTTCAGACCTTGGCAATGACCGTTGAGAAAGGTAAATTTCCAAGTCAACCAGTGCCTAACCCTAAAGGAGTGCATGAAGTGAGTACCAGTTCACCACAGCAGCATGGAGAGGTCAAAGCTGTCATGACCTTGCGGAAAGGAAAAGAAGTCGACAATATAGTGGAGATGCCAAAAGAAAACCAAATTGTACCTGTGAATGTTGATGACTCATCACCGGAGGAGAAAGAAGACACCGGCCCTCGAGAATATATTCCTAAAGCTCCATTTCCTCAGAGGTTAGCTAAAGGGAAAAAGGGAAAATCCACAGGTGAGATTCTCGAAATTTTCAAACAGGTAAGTGTTAACATCCCACTACTTGATGCTATTAAACAAGTTCCATCTTATGCCAAGTTTCTTAAAGATCTGTGTACTAAAAAGAGAAATATGCATGTTCAAAAGAAGGCATTTTTAACAGAAAACGTTAGTTCTATACTCCAACATAAAATTCCTTTAAAATGCAAAGATCCAGGTTCCCCCACTATCTCATGTAGTATAGGGAACCTCACAATTGAGAATGCTTTGTTGGATTTAGGAGCTAGTGTAAATTTGTTGCCTTATTCAGTTTTTGTGAAACTTGGACTGGGAGAATTACACCCAACTCCAGTGGTGTTACAACTTGCAGATCGGTCCACGAAAATACCTCGTGGTATTGTGGAGGACGTGCTTATCCAGGTAGACAAGTTTTATTTTCCTGTTGACTTCATTGTAATTGACACTCAACCAATACAGGATTCAAGAAAGTACATCCCCATTATCCTAGGCCGACCTTTCTTGGCAACTGCGGATGCTCACATCCAATGCAGGACTGGAAATATGCAGTTGTCCTTTGGCAACATGACTATGGAGCTGAACATCTTCAATATTGCCAAACAACCTCACAATACAGATGATGGAATTGCTGATGTGGATTTAATTGAAGCATTAGTTGATAACTCTTTTGTTTCAAACCTTAGTGATGATCCTTTACAAACATGTTTAACACACTTTGGTTTGGATTTTGATATTGACAGATCGGTCGATGAGGTCAACGCCCTACTTGACTCAGCACCATCTATGGACACTAATAAATGGAAGCCCAGAGTTGAACAACTAGCGCCATCAGAGAAGAAACTCATTCCATCATCAGAATCACCACCGAAACTCGAGCTCAAACCATTGCCCAACACTTTGGAATATGCATTTTTGGGGGACGAAAGTACTTTACCGGTAATCATCTCATCATCCCTCAATGACGAACAAAAAGGTAAGTTGTTGGATGTTTTAAAAGAACACAAAGGAGCATTAGGATGGACCATAGCGGATATAAAAGGTATAAATCCAGTAGACTGCATGCATTACATTCACCTTGATGAAAATGCTAAATCTACTAGGGAAATGCAATGTCGGTTGAATCCTAATATGAAAGAAGTTGTTAGAACAGAAGTCCTTAAGCTATTAGACGCAGGTATCATTTACCCAATTTCTGATAGTTCATGGGTCAGTCCTGTACAAGTTGTCCCTAAAAAGTCAGGAGTCACTGTAGTTACGAATGCCGATAATGAATTGATACCAACTAGAGTAACTACAGGATGGCGTGTATGCATTGATTATAGGAAGTTGAATTCTGTCACACGTAAAGACCATTTTCCTTTACCATTCATCGATCAAATGCTTGATAGGTTAGCAGGTCACGAATTTTATTGCTTTCTAGATGGCTACTCAGGATATAATCAGATTCCCATAGCACCAAAAGATCAAGAGAAGACCACTTTCACTTGCCCTTTTGGCACTTTTGCATATAGGAGAATGCCATTTGGATTATGTAATGCACCTGCTACATTTCAACGATGCATGTTAAGTATTTTTTCTGATATGGTTGAACGATTCCTTGAGGTCTTTATGGATGACTTTTCTGTCTTTGGTGATTCATTTGATCAATGTTTACGTCATCTAACACTAGTTCTGCAGAGATGTATCGAAAAGAACTTGGTCTTAAATTGGGAGAAGTGCCATTTTATGGTAACACAAGGTATTGTTCTCGGTCACATCATTTCGAGCAAAGGTATTGAGGTTGACAAAGCCAAGGTGGATCTCATTTCCAATCTTCCTCCACCCAAAACAGTCAGAGAAGTAAGATCTTTCCTTGGGCATGTTGGTTTTTACAGACGTTTCATTAAAGATTTTAGCAAAGTTTCTAGACCCTTATGCAATTTACTTGCTAAGGATGCACCTTTTATCTTTAATGATTCATGTCTTGTGGCTTTTGAAAAATTAAAGCAATTGTTGACAACATCACCCATCATTCAGCCCCCAAACTGGAGCTTACCATTTGAGCTCATGTGTGATGCATCTGATTATGCAGTAGGAGCAGTATTAGGACAAAGAGTTGATCGAATTCCCCATGTTATTTATTATGCTAGTATGACATTGAATGATGCACAGTTGAACTATTCAACTACTGAAAAAGAAATGCTAGCGGTAGTGTTTGCATTGGAAAAATTTCGATCTTATCTCATTGGTTGTAAAATAATTGTGTTCACAGATCATGCTGCTCTGAAATATCTTCTCACGAAGAAAGATGCAAAAGCTAGACTAATTCGTTGGGTGTTACTTTTGCAGGAATTTGACTTGGAATTCAAAGATAAGAAAGGCACAGAAAATGTTGTGGCGGACCATCTCTCTCGTCTTCATTTTGACACAATTACAGAGCCACTAACATTGAATGAGTCCTTTCCAGATGAACAATTAATGAGTGTGGAATTTTTACCTTGGTATGCTGATATAGTTAATTATCTTGTTACAGGCAAACTTCCAGAGCATTGGACTAAGCAAGACAAGGCCAAATTCTTTGCAGAAATAAAGAATTTCTTTTGGGATGACCCATATTTGTTCAAATATTGTGCAGACCAAATTGTCAGACGATGTGTCCCAGAAAATGAAATTCAGAATATCCTTTCATTCTGCCATGAACAAGCTTGTGGAGGCCATTTCAGTGCTAAGAAAACAGCGACTAAAGTTTTACAATGTGGTTTCTATTGGCCAACTATATTTCGAGACGCTTATACTTTTTGTTCTTCAAGTGATAGGTGTCAACGAATGGGGAGCATTACACGAAGGAACATGATGCCACTAAATCCAATTTTAGTGGTTGAGATTTTTGACGTATGGGGTATCGACTTCATGGGACCCTTTCCCCCTTCTTTTGGCCATCAATACATCTTGGTAGCTGTTGATTACGTATCGAAATGGGTAGAAGCGATTCCATGCAGAACTAATGATCACAAAGTGGTGATAGGGTTTTTGAAAAGTAACATTGTTTCACGCTTTGGATTCCCTCGAGCGATAATCAGTGATGGTGGTGCCCACTTTTGCAATAAAGCATTCAAAGCTCTTTTGACAAAGTATTCAATCACTCATAAAGTGGCGACCCCGTATCATCCGCAAACCAGTGGCCAAGTGGAGATCTCCAATCGAGAACTAAAGCACATATTAGAAAAGACGGTGAGGCCGGACAGAAAAGATTGGTCATTAAGACTTGATGACGCATTATGGGCATATAGAACGGCTTTCAAGACCCCGATTGGGATGTCACCCTATAGGCTAGTGTATGGAAAAGCTTGCCACCTACCTGTGGAACTCGAGCATCGTGCATATTGGGCTATCAAGAAATTCAATTTCGACATGCATCAAGCCAGCTCAGAAAGAAGATTACAACTGGCAGAACTTGAAGAAATTCGCAATGACGCGTACGAAAATGCCAAAATTTACAAGCAACGAATGAAAGTCTTCCATGACAAGCATATTATGAGAAAATCTTTCACTCCAGGTCAGAAAGTGCTTTTATTCAACTCTCGCTTGCACCTATTCCCAGGTAAGTTACGCTCTCGTTGGTCTGGTCCATTTATTGTTCATACTGTTTTTCCACATGGGGCAATTGAAATTAAGGACCCAAAGAACGGTGTCACGTTTAAAGTTAATGGTCAAAGATTAAAGCCATATCTAGAATACCAACCACATGGAGAAGACATCGAAATAAATTTGGGTGACCCACTAGATTTGAATTGATTTTTTCTTTTCGGTGGTTTGATTTTTCTTTCTTTATTTATTTTTATTCTTTTGCTAATTGAATTTATTTTTGCATAAGTGTGTTTCTTTTGTCATTAACTTTTCTTTTATCATTGTTAATCATGAGTCTCTTACTTAGACCGTTCCTCCTGAACATTCTTAAACCACTTCAACGTGTCAAAACTCATCTCAAAAGACAGATTCATTCTTGTAAAACACATCGCCTTTGGGCTCTACAACCACCAGAGTTGGTAGCCTATGTTGAGGGTTTAGAACGCCAACTCAGAGATATTGAGAAAAGTGTTTTCGACATCCAGTTGGAGCTTGAGGTAAATTCAATAAGAGGACGATTTTAATTTTCTTTGTGTGTTTTAATTTGTTTTTCTGTTTGTGTGCTTTAGTTTGTTACCCCGGTGAAATGGCGGATAACGGTACTCCGTGACAATCAAGTCGGTTACTTCAGTTTCCCATAATAACTGATATTCTGAGGTGAAAGAATGGACAGAACCAAGATTCTAGCGAAGCTTCACAAGCGATTCCCTTCACTCCCTCAGAATGCCCTCCTTACGATCTACAAAACTCGGTCCGAACGCATGCGACTGCTCATGAGGAATAACATACCTGCTGACATCCGTTGGTTAATTGAAGCAAAAGTACGATTGGCAGGTGAGTTACCTCCAAAATTTATTGCATACATGCCTGGTTGTGGGAAAGGAAACTATGCAAGAAAACGACGAGCTCGAAGAATTTCTGTTGCTTGTCATAAGTGTGCCAGAATGAATTGCAATAAAAACCGATGTTCTTTAGGAATGGTATCTGATAACAGGGAAGATAAAATTCAATTCATTAGGGATGGCTTGAATAAGGAGTCATTGGATGATATCCTTTTGTCTCTTGAAACGCATCCCAGTGGATATGTGCAAGGAGCGATTCTCCAGTTATGGCCATTATTCCAGAAAGAACATGCACGATATAGTCTCGGGAATCTGACTATAAAAGACCCTGTTTGCCAGTTTATAAGAAAATTGGATGGGAAGCCTATCCTCGACCCATAGAGGGCGTTCAAGCCGTTTCTGGACGTAAAACCAGAGGAAGATGTGAGCCACAGTCGCAACTACCTGTCAATATCCTTTTACTTTACTGTTATTTTATTTTATTTCACTGTTACTTTATCAGTGCATTATTGTCTTTAATAATTTTCTTACTGTTTGTTTTTACTGTTTGCTTTTTGACTATCGAGCCATGTGCTTTACGCGTTTTTGACATTGACCCGCCACTTCATACACAGTTGTGATCCATTGTCACCAAGAATCTTAAATATGACTTTTTGTTAAGCACTCACAAATTGTTTTTGAGAACTATCCCAATGGCAGCTACTCCCAATAGACAATTCAAGAACATTTGTGTGCTTTCTGGATTTACCTATGGCAAACATAAAGAGTTCGTTGATGTAGCCATAGATCTTGGTCGAAACATAGCAGAGAGAAAATTACACTTAGTGTATGGAGGAGGTAACCGCGGGTTATCAAAATTGGTCTCAGAAGCTGCTCTTGTCAGAGGAAGCCAAGTGTTAGGCATCATCCCTAGAGTCCTAAAACCTTTGGGCAGTGTGTCTGACTCCACGACTGGAGAAGAATTAGTCGTCTCAGGTATGCAAGAACGGATAACTGAAATGCTCGATCATGCTGATGCTTTTATTTTCCTGCCAGGAGATCTTGCAACACTAGAGGCACTTATCACACTAGCATCTTGGGCCCAAATGCACATTCACCAGAAACCCATCGGTTTGTTAAATGTCAATAATTTTTATGATGGCTTTATCGCATTTCTTAACCATGCAATAAAAAACTACTTTATTCCTTCCAGTGCGAAAAAACTTTTTATTTGTGCTCACACTGCTAATGAGCTACTTGACATGTTACAAGCTTATAAACCAGAGCCAGACCCCTGGAGCTTTGTGTTGGAGCGTTCAAATGATGATGGTAACAATAGCCGCAGTAAGAAGTACAAATTAGATTTAACTCTTCGCTTGTAAATATTTTCTTCTGTGTTGCGCCAACCAGGTGATGTCTTCTGAACTCTACTTCTTTTCTTTAAAACATTGAGGACAATGTTTCGTTCTGGTTGGGGGGAGGGAATAATGGACAATTGTGGAATCTTGGTTAAGTTTTTACTAATTTTTTGTTGTAGAAACTAACTGTTGCTAACTTTTTGTGTTGAAGATGGCTGAATATGGAGTGTAGTGACTCTAGAAACGCATCTTCATTGTTTGAAAATAAAAAAAATAAAAAAAAAATTTTAAAAAAAAAATTCATGTATTTTCTTTTTCTTTGTTATGTTTTGATGTTCATTTTTCTTTTTAATTTCTCCTTTATAAATATACATTTTCCAACAAAATTTTTTTTGAGTCAAAGATGGCTGAATATAGAGTGTAGTGCCTCTAGAAACGCATCTTCTTAAAAAAAAAATCATTTTCTATCATTTTCTAATTAATTTTTCTGCATCATTTTCACATTTCTGCATGCATATTTTCTTTTTACGTTTAGAATAGGTTGGGGGGTAGGGTGTTGTTTAAAAAAAAAAATTTTGATTTGTTTTAACATTGGATAACATGATGATTTCAAATTTTAGTATTTGTATTATCTTTAGTCTGAAGTGATGTTACACTATGTTTGCTACTCTACATGTTGATGTCGGAGACAAAAATGAGTTGCTTGAAGGAATGAACATGTCATAATAAATACCAAGTGAGTTTTTGAGCCTATTATTTTTCTTGGAGAGTAACCCTTTTGCCCATTCTTTATATAGCTTAGCAGTTTATTATTGTACACGATCTCTAGATTGCTTTTGAGTTAACCCTAAAAAAAAAAAAATTTAAAAAAAAAAAAGAAAAAAAAAGAGTGTGTTGTTACATTTGGAAGCCCATTTAATTAGTAGATATGGAAGATTATTTAGAGTCCTAAAAGATGATGGAAAGGCCCTCTTTGATCCGTTTGAGCCTTTCTAGCCATCCCTTTTATGAATATCCATAGTTAGCCCTTTTGAGCCTTTAAAAAAAAAAAAAAACTTTTCTTTCTCAACTTATTATCTTGACCCACTCCGATTTGGAGTATTACCCAATATCTTATAAGATCCATCACCTTTTTATGTTTGAGAAAACTGTAAATAAATATTTTGTATATTAAAGTTATGCCTAGTTCAAAAAAAAAAAGAAAAAAAAAAGAGAGAGAAACAAAAATTGTTGCTTCAAAAAAAAAACAACAATAATAGGTGAAATCCACCTTGTAACTTTCAAAAAAAAAAAATTCTATGCATTTTTCTCAAACATACATTTTGTCTTCCTTATTTTCCTTCTTTGTTAGCTATGTCCCTAGCCTACGTTACGTCCTAATAAAAGTCCTTCTTGATTTTAGAGAACTATAATCTGAAGTAGAAGCTAGTTATATAGGCTAAAAAGATGTAGTGATGCATAAAAAAAATAATAATAATAAATAAAATGGGTTGACTAGCATTTTTATTTGACTGGAGATCGTATTATTTCTAAGTTAAGGGCACATTTCTTTTTGGTGAGAGCATGTGAGACCACTTCTTATTATTTTCTCTCAATTACCATTCATTGGAGTGACTATTTTTATTTGGGTTTAATTTCTTTGTGAGAGTGTCACTACTTCCAGTGAGATTTTGGGGTTTAACATGTCATTCTTAAAGGTAGCTACAACAAAGTCTACTGGGCTGATTCATGTGGATGGTTGATGTGGGTGTGATGTTTCTTTAAACTTGAGATAATGCTTATACTTTTATTTGATTGTTATCATTAATCTGATTGAATAAAAAGAGGTTAAAAAAAAAATCATTTTTTGAATTTTTGTTTTCGCTTTATTTGCTAGGGACTAGCAATAAGCTGGTTGGGGGGTGTGTTGAGTGTTAGAAAGTGCATATTTATAAAGGAGAAATCGTTATTTTATATATCAAGTATTGCTAACAACCGTTACTTTTATGTGTTTAAATTTCTTGTACTTTAATTATGTGTGTTTTATTTTAATTAAGTATTTGATGTATTTTAGGGGCATCATAGTCATTTCACAATAAACGAGAGATCAAATGGCAAAACGGACATCATTTTTGAACTCAGGACGGTCGAAAACCTTAGGAGGAGTATAAAAGGAAAAATGACACTGTTTACACGTACGGTACTGTTCACATGTACGGTACTATTCACATATACGGGTACTGTTGGCGTTACTGTGTAAATAGTAGCGGTTGACTGTACTGTGCAAATAGTGGCAGTTGACTGTACTGTGCAAATAGTGGCGGTTGACTGTACTGTGCAAATAGTGGCGGTTGACTGTACTGTGTAAATAGTGGCGGTTGACTGTACTGTGTAAATAGTGGCGGTTGACTATACTGTGCAAATAGTGGCTGATGACGTGGCGAAATCCTGAGCGTCCAAACTGTTTTTAATCCGATGGCCATGATTTACTTGATGTAACTATAAAAAGGGGGCCTCCCCCCCCTAATTAAGCACCTCTGAATCCAATTTTAGGGTTCATTTTCTGTAATTCTCTCTCTATCTTGTATTTTCTATGTATTTTAATAAATTCCCATTTTGCCCCTAGTTCAACTATGAGTGGCTAATTTTCTTTCAAGCTTGGGTTGAAGGTGAAGTTTCAACATGTGTCATGGGCTTGATTTGGTAAATTTATTTTCTCTTCCCCTCTAGTTTTTGTGGATGTTTTGACTTCTCGTCGACAAATAATACTAATCTTATCTAGTACTGCCTTGGTTTCACCGGCTCCCTAGTATAAGGTTATTATTATTTGGCACGATAAGCCCTTAGCACCATATTTGTTAGAGCGTGGTTCATGAGGTGTGGATTTCCCTCTCATGATTTAATTGGTATTAATATGGAATATTTAGCCCATGATGCATGTTGATACGGATCCAGATACCCAAGTACGTCATTTCAATTGATTTACACTTCAATTTATTCCTGCCATTTTATTTCCAATTCCAGAATTTAATCTTGCCATTTTAATTTAAGTTTTAGCATAATTCAAATCATTTCCACCAACCATCCATTTACAGAATTAATTCTATAAATAATTAAAATCCACCTCCTCGTGGGATCGACACTCGCACCATTAAGCTATACTACAATAGATTCGTGCGCTTGCGAGTTCAATAAAATTTGCACAACAATAGGCTTCCTATCCAGTTTTCTTATAAACTGGCAGGCAATGTCTTTTAGAGTTAGATTTCCCAAACTAAATTGTATACATTTTTTTAGAATAATATCGATAAATTATGAATTTCACATTGCACATATTTGCTCAGGCCATTTTTAATGAATTTAATTTTATCTTCAATTTTTCATAAACCATTCCTAAAGTATTACGATATGGCCAATTGCAATCAAGTCTTACATAATTAAGACTTTCTAAGCCAAGTCATTTAGATCTCTTTGTTTTTTTAAACAAATATGCTTTTACCAAAACCAGGTATGTAAGAAATAAATAGATTAAAAAACTCACTAGTCTATCGGACCTTTGCTTCAATTAACCAATGAATATCAGCAAGAATCTCATTGATCATTAACAAATGCAATCATTCACAATGAAATTTGTATATTTTCTTGAAGGCATTTTGAAAGAGAGAAGGAATACGTTTATGCAATTTACATTGTATTTTTTCCATGTTTGATTTTGGGGTTTTAGTTATTGTAGAAAACTGAAAATCATTTTTGAATATTTTCCTCTATACAAGATTCAAGCAATTCCTTCTATTCATTAGTATCATCTTCATTCTCATTTTCTTCATTAGGTTGTCAACACATCCTAAAAACATTCAATTTCGGAGTCATATTTCTAAATGACAAATTCATTAAGTCATTCCTACAATTAATCAAAGCATTAGCAGTTGCTAAAGATGGTTAACCCAAAATTACAGGAATTGATTTATAATTATTCACCACAGATTCAGTTTCTAGGACAATAAAATCCACAAGGTATATGAATTCATCAACTTGTACCAAAACATCTTTCATTATTTCTTTTGGTACTTTAACTGATCTATCATCAAGAAAAAGTGTAGTTGAAGTTGATTTTAACTCACTAAGATTAAGTTGAAGATAAAAAATAATATGGAAGTAAATTAACACTAGCACCAAGATCTAGTAAAGTATATTCAAATCTATGATCACCAATAATAAAAGAAATAGTAGGACAACCACGATCTTTATATTTCAACATACTATTAGTAGACAGAATGGTACTTACCTGTTCAGTCATGAAAGCCCTTTTTCTTATCTTCAACTTCCTCTTGACAATGCATAAGTCTTTAAAAAAATTGGCGTTTGATGTACCTGCTTGATTGTATTTAATAGAGCTATGTTAACTTTCACTTACCTTAAGATTTCATAACTTTTAGAATAGTGGTTTTTTTTTTTGGCTTATTCATGCTTACGAAAATGGTGGTTTAGATGGAATAATAATTATTTCTTTACTAAATATAAGTTTACTTAGTCGTTCCTTACCCTTTGAATTTTCATTGTGTTCATCTTCACAAAGTTCAAGAATAGATCTTTCAATAACCTTACCACTACAAAGTGTTATAACTTACTTGAATTGGTCCATGGGTGCATTTTATTGAATCTTAGGATTTGATTATGGTTGAGCTGGAAATTTACCTTTTACTTCAATTGTGAGTGTAGAAGCAATTTTAGCAAGAGTATCTTTCAAATCATAAAAGGTTTGTGTGTTTTGATTGTTAATAATATCATGCTTTCTAATGAATGAATGCATTGTATCCTTTAGAGTTTTCCATGGTAGTGGATTATATGATGCATAAGGCTGAGCATTTTGAAAATTTTATAGAAGTGGTGTTTGTAAAGATTGTGCATTACAATTATTCCTCAAACTAAAATTTAAATAATTTCTCTAATCAATATTATAAGTCTGTGAATATGGGTTTGACTTATAAAAAGTATTAATGGCATTAGGTTGATCATGTAGCCATTCTTTAGGTGCATGTAGAGTGGGACAATCTTAAGTGAAATGATCATAAGAACTACAAATATTACATTCAATTTCTTAAACAGATTTTACTTGATCACCTTTTTTATGCTTCAAAGCTTTAACCTTCTTAACTAAAGATGCAGATTTTGCTTGTAAATCATGATCTTCTATAAGGTTATGGATCCCTCCACTGGATAGAGATGGTTGTGGTCTATTTGTCAATTCAAAAGTTCTAATAGTGTCCCAATGTTGTGCATTTTTAGCTAATTGGTGAAGGTAATTGTTGTGTAAATTTTATTGTACTCATAAGCACAATAATCTATTATAGAATAGATTTTGTAGTGACAAATGTTGATCCAACGACGAGGTAGATTTAAATATACGTAGGGTTAATTTTCTAAGTATATATGTGAGTTGGTTATTGATTTTTTTTATCTTAAGATTTAAAATAATATGGCGAGAATGAATTAAAGATGAAAACAATGCAAATGAAGCGCTTGAGTCTCTGGATTCACACTTAACATTCACCATGGGCTTAATATTTCCTTTTAAGTTACAATTAATTCATGATGGAGTATTTCCACTGCTTATAATCTTCACTCTAATAAATATGGTATCAAACGCACAGTGTGTTAGAGATACTGATCTTCCACTATTTGTGGTGTCAATAACACGTTATGCTAGACGATCACAATCCTTATGTGGACAACATGGCAAGATCGTCCACTAAATATCTTAGATACACTCTCTATCAATACTTAGCTAAGACAACCCACAAAATACTAGAGGGGAATTTTCTCTCTAATTAATATAGTGTTAAGTGCTCATTATGCCACACAGTAATGATCCTTCATTAAGGAGCTGGTATACCGTGCAAAATCTAGACAGGATATACTATCTGTCAATAATGAGTCAAAATAACCATATAAATCATAGAGGAAAAAAATAAACTTACCTAATTAAGCCCATAGTGTTGAGGTTATGGGGCCCCAACAATTCTTCTGTGCGCTTGTGGGTGTAAATCCTTCTGTGTAATTCCATTGAGGTGTCAGTAAGGCGACCTAGGGCGTAACTGCCCGGCCTGTTGGCACAATTACAAATGTGTGCAGCCCCTCATGTCCATCCACCGCTTAGTGTGGGGCTCTGCGCTTCCATTGTATAAGGAAATAAAGTTGCACCTTGGCTATCAGCTTAAGCTTTTAGCCCAATGGCAAGCGCTTGATCCTAACACATAGATTATGTTGAGGCTTCATCTTCAACCCAAGCTTGAAATACATCATCTTCATCTCATATTTCTCTTTCTTCTACTCTCTCTCTCCCCAAATCATGCTCTAAACACATAACCTCCAAAATTGAGAATCTTGTTGAATATTCTTATATTCCAGAACCTGCTCAAGTCACTGAGTCCCAGTTTCCCCTCATGCGTCCTTACAATCTCTACAAACAAAAAACTTCTATCACTAGAAGTATCCGAACTCTCATCTCTACTAAAAGACCACTCTCAAAAGAATATATTCAATCTTCTAGACTAAATCATTGTGCTTTACAAGCCTCACAGAGTGAACAATATATCACTATGGAGATACCTTCCGATCTCGTTGCCAACTAGAAACGAAAAGGATACACACACCTCCATCTTGGTGGTGTATTAATTCTCACTCTTCATGGTCGAAAAGGCTTACCTATTACAGCTAGAATTGCTCTCCTAGAAATTGAGTTCAAGGAGTACCAACATACTGTTATAGGAACTATTCTGATAACCCTTCATGCTGGTAGTGTCTTATTAAACTTTTACCCAAATTTCAACCTCTCTCTTGAGGATCCCAATCTTCCAACAACCCTTAAAGTCCAGATCCAGCTCCAAGGAGCAGAACAAACACCCACATCCAAGATTGCAACCCTTCATCATCAAATAGTATATGGATTACAAAATCATGCATTAGATCTTCCTACACCATACACAACTTCTGATGCTTTGATGATATTGGCGAATACAGACACAATTCCAACCATCATCCAAATCCCCAAACAAATTCTGAAACAAGATCTGCTCAAACTCATGTCTTTTGAATGGCTAACTAACTATGAGCATTTTCACCAAAATTCTGAACCAGTCCAAACCACAGAAGCTACATTTGCTAGACGCCCAAATGGTTAAATCCAACTGACTTTTCAAACTCCTAACACTAAGCCCATTCCAAACAGTCCACAACTTTCTGATACTACTATGATAACCGCAATTCAAACTGGTCAGGAAAAGAAACTTCCTATTCATGGTTTTTCATCAGAAGGGTATCCAGTATATCCTAATAAAATTAATGGTCAGTTTTTATAGGATGTTCCTGAAGCCCATATGTGTAATCCGGATTGTCCTTGTTTGGATGATACAGATGTTGATGAAAAATTGGAAGTCATGCGGAGAAAGAAAAAGAAAAAGAAAAAATCTTCTTATCCTCCACCACCTTGCAAATTCTTTGATCCACAACCTCCACCGGATCCAAAACCTCATGTTCTCCCAATCAGGTCATACCTTACGTTTTCAAGTCATTCCAATGAGAAATCCTTTCCTCCCCTTGAAAAACAGACAGACCCACAATCCCGGGTTACCTCAAAACCTTTTGTTCAATCTTCGATTACAACCTCTGGGCAACCTGAAGAACCAAAACAATATGAAGCTGTTTTGAATTGGCAAACCAAAAATGCCAATGCTTAAAATCATTCTCTTCAACAACTTGGTAAAAAAATTGACCGTGTTGCCACTCAAGTCTCCAAGACTTAAACTAAAGTTGATTCAATCAGCAGTCGTTTAGATCAAATGTATATTCATCCCCAAGATCGAATTTCTGAACTAAACACCGATCTCAGACAAATGATTAATAATCATATCTAAGGTCTAGAGTTTAATAAAAAAGAAGCCGAGATCAGAAAACTCAAAGCTGAATTATCCAGGATTGATGCTGAAAAGACTCAAGCTTCTCTTTTTACTCAACTACAACCTACACCAGTATCTCCTCCAATCTTTAACACCTTTGTACCTTTCTACACACCATCCCAACCTCAACAACCTATTTATAATCAGTTCTTTGGTTTCTCTCACCTTCAACCAGCTAAATGGGTTCAATGAACCATCTCTTAAACATGTCTTCATTGTCTCTCTTCCTTCTGAGTTACAACCCGATCTTCAGAGAAAACTTACAGCCACCAATATGAGCATTGTTGATATCTCGCTGGGAAAGATTTTTCAAATGGCCATGTTATCTCTTGATAAGATCTGTGAACAGAAAGAATTCTTCAAAGATCTCATGGAAGACAAAAAAACCCTTCTCTAAAGCTTGTCGAAAACCTCATCTCAAGATAGAGTGCAAAAATAAAAAAAAGTGTATTTGTTCACCTAAAAAGAAAAAATATTTTCAGAAACACTTCCACAAAAAATCATCCTCCAAAAAACATTTTCGGTATTTCAAAAAGAAAAATGTTTCTCAGTACCGAAAGAAAAAATCCAATCTTTATTTCATTTGCAAGAAACGCGGTCACTTTGCCCGACAGTGTCCTCATAAATCGGCCAAAGCTGTTCGTCTTATCCAACATCTTCAACATTCTTCGCTGTTATCTGAGAATGAGGATGTCGAATCAAATTTTTCAGAACAGTCAACACATGATGACCAAACTGCCTTTCTTATCGCCGAATCTTCTGATTCGAAGATATTTCAGTCATCTCTACCATTCAGACTATTAATCATGTTTCCATTATTCCTCGATATTCTCTCAAGATGTCTATTCTTCCTTCCAAATTCCATAGACCTATTCCTGTTATTGGGTTTATTAACACTGGTGCAGATACCAGTATGATTGATCCTTCTGTTCTTCCATCAAACTGTTGGGAACTTCACTCTAAACTTTTCAGGACAGTTAATGGTGAAACTTTTGAAACCACTTTGATTACCAAAAAACCCATTGGTATTTAATTCTTTCCAAATTCCATAATTTGGAAAAAGATTGTAGCTTCCAAACTCCCTGATAAAGATTTGCTCATAGGTTCTGGAGTTCGCTACAAACAGATGTTT
The DNA here is from genome assembly GCA_029633175.1 of Citrus glauca. Taxonomy (NCBI): domain Eukaryota; kingdom Viridiplantae; phylum Streptophyta; class Magnoliopsida; order Sapindales; family Rutaceae; genus Citrus; species Citrus glauca. The sequence continues at coordinate 17,265,352 of JAQOOD010000004.1, forward strand.
GTGCCTTATGTAGATACCCTACGTCTATATACACTTTCTGAAACATCCTCTCCATATAGTCAAATCTCACAAAAGTTCTTAGAATTCTGTCCAGAAAATCATTCCTAGTTTCATCATCCTTTACCTCCTTAGAAAAATGAACAATTTTTCATTCACCTTCCTTTCAAATTTAATGAAGACAGCAACCCCACAAAAGCTTCACACTCGGGTATATCTCCTTCCGACCTCTTGCTTGCTAAATAAGAATGTTCTCAGTTACTTCAACAAGGTCTTATTGAGTCCACTGATTCAGATTGGGCTTGTTGAGCCTTTTATATTGAAAAACGATCTAAATTAGTTCGTGGAAGAAAGAGATTAATAATTGATTACCAGCCATTCAATTCTTTTCTTAAAGATGATAAGTTTCCCTTTCCAAAAATCTAGACCCTATTTGTTCATCTCCAAGGGGCTCGTATATTCTTTAAGTTTGATTTGAAAGTTGGTTTTTGGCAACTTGATATTTCACCAAGTGACCGTCACAAGACTGCCTTCTGCATCCTTGATGCCCATTACCAATGGACGGTCATGGTCACTCCCTCTTTATTTCAAAAAGCCGTGAGAAAAATCTTTAGTCCTATTCTCCATCATGCACTGGTCTACATTGATGATATTTTATTGTTTTCCTCTAACCATGAGAGCCACTAGAAGCTCCTTTTGAATTTCTTTCACATTGTGCAGGCATATGGCATCATACTTTCTGAAAAGAAAAGCAACATAGGAAAGGAATCCATTGACTTTCTTAACATGGTGATTAAAGACGGCCAGTATCAGCCTAATCCCCATATTGCAATCGAATTACTACAGTTCCCGGACACACATCTCAACAGAAATCAGATACAACAATTCCTCGAGATTTTTAACTATATCCATGATTTTACCCCAAAAGTTGCAATCCACACCAGCCAGTTGTCCCACATGCTCAAGAAACAATGCCCTCCCTGGGGCCCTGCTCAGACAGAACCTGTCAAGCAGCTAAAGGTGATAGCCCAATCACCTCCTCCACTCCATATTCCCACAAATGGACAACGCATCCTCCAGATTGATGCTAGCAATGATTATTGGAGTGCCATTCTTCTCGAAGACATCAATCGCGTGCTTCATTTCTGTGCACATGCAGGCGGACAGTTCAAAGACTCTGAAAAGAACTACCATGTGATCTACAAAGAAATTTTAGCAGTCAAGTATGAAATTAAAAAATTTGAATTCCATCTCATTAGCCACAAATTCCTTATCAATATGGATAATTCTTCTTTTCCCTGAATCTTTGACTTCAAGAACAAATTGCGACCTGACAAGCAATTACTCAATCTCAAAACTTGGTTTGCTAAATATGATTCATTGTTCAACACATAAAAGACCACCAAAACCTCATTCCAGATTTCCACATCCGTCCAGCTATAAATAAACCAGCACTCATCTCCTCGATTCACACCATTCCAGTTATAGCCATGAATCGCCAACTTCCCTTCAAAGCTTTTAACCAGAGAAATTTCTCCATGAACATCTCTTTCCAAATCGGCTTACCAATTGCAAGATAGAAGATTCATTCACCTTGGAAACAAACACATCTTCAGCCTCTACTTCATCTTCATCTCCTATTTCTCTTTCTTCTACTCTCTCTCTCGCTAAATCATGCTCTAAACACATAACCTCCAAATTAGAGAATCTTGTTGAATATTCTTATATTCCAGAATCTGCTCAAGTCATTGAGTCCTAGTGTCCCCTCATGAGTCCCAACAATCTCTACAAACAGAAAACTTATTTCACTAGAAGTATTCGAACTCTCATCTGTACTAAAAGACCACTCCCAAAAGAATATATTCAGTCTTCTAGACTGGATGAGTGGGCTTTACAAGCCCCACAGAGTGAACAATATGTCACTATGGAGATACCTTCCGATCTCGTCGCTAATTAGAAATGAGAAGGATACACACACTTTCATCTTGGTGGTGTACGATTAATTCTCACTCTTCATGGTTGAAAAGGCTTACCTGTTACAACTAGAATTGCTCCCCTAAATACCAGGTTCAAGGAGAACCAACATGCTGTTATAGGAACTGTTTTGACAACCTTTCATGCTGGCAGTGCCTTATTAATCTTTTACCCAATTTCAACCTCTCTCTTTGAAGATCCCAATCTTTCAACAACCCTTAAAGTCCAGATCCAGCTCTAAGGAGCAGAAAAAACACCCTCATCCAAGATTGCAACCCTCCATCATCAAATAGTGTATCAATTATAAAATCATGCACTAGATCTTCCTACACCATACACAACTTCTGATGCTTTGATGATATTGGCGGATACAAACATAATTCCAACCATCATCCAAATCCCCAAACAAATTCCAAAACAAGATCTGCTCAAACTCATGCCTCTTGAATGGCTAACCAACTATGAGCATTTTCACCAAAATTCTGAACTAGTCCAAACCACAAAAGCTTCATTTGCCAGATGCCCAAACGGTCAAATCCAACTGACTTTTCAAACTCCTGCCACTAAGCCCATTTCAGACAATCCACAGCTTTCTTATACTGTTATGATCATCGCAGTTCAAACTGGTCAAGAACAGAAACTTCCTATTCATGGTTTTCATCAGAAGGGTATCCAGTATATCTTGATAAAATTCATGGTCATTTTCTATGGGATGTTCTTGAAGCCTATATGTGCAATCTGAATTGTCCTTGTTTGGATGATATGGATGTTGATGAAGAATTGGAAGTCATGCGGCGAAAGAAAAAGAAGAAGAAAAAATCTTCTTATCCTCCACTATCTTGCAAATCTTTCCTTCCACAACCTCCACTGGATCCAAAACCTCATGTTCACCCAATCATGTGATGCCTTATTTTTTCAAGTCATTCATATGAGGAATCTTTTCCTCCCCTTGAAAAACAGACAGACCCACAAACCAGAGTTACCTCAAAACCTTTTGTTCAATCTCCAATAACAGCCCCTGCGCAACCTGGAGAACCAAAACAATATGATACCAGTGGGTATGTTGTACGTGGCATTGTTCTACCAAATCGATGCAGAACTAAATCTACCTTAGGGACCAGATCTGGCTTAGAACATATCAATATCCTGCACGTTTTGGTTTCCAGCCGATATCCACGTATCCACCAAATACTAAATTTGAAATTCATTTAAAATAATTCACGATACCACCCGAAAATACAGCACTCAGGGCCTTCAAAAAGGGTGAACGTTGTGAGAAAACAATTTTATTGGATAAAAATTAATTTTGGAGGAAAAAACAGGACCTTTCTAATGCACAGGATCCTCAAGCGTGCGGCAAGCGCAGAGCATACTCAGTTTAGAAATTTGGAGGTGAGCGCATCATTTGTAACTCCAATAATTTCTTTGAGTCCTAGAAGAAAGAGAGAGATTTAGGGAAACATAATGTCGAAACTTAAGTTTTTTATTTTTTTCTGAATGTGCTCACAACTAAGACCAAAGGGGCTTTATATAGAGGATTATTGAGAACAGGACCTCTCGAATGATCATATCTCATAGCACACCTTTTTTGAAAGAAAAGCAAGCCAATCAGGACTCTTACAAAAGGCAACCATACTTACAAGGACTTTAACAAAAGTAAAGCACACGTACAAGGACTTTAACAAAAGACAAACGGGAGTCACATGGGTTATTGCATCAAAAGTTGTGTGAGAGCGACAAAGTGTCATTATGGAGTGGATAGATAACGCGATGGTGACACATCTCCTGTTTCTTTCTCATAATGTCGCTTGTACCGACGCCTTTCTCGAGTGTCGATCGCACGAGGAAGTGGATTTTAATTCTGTGTAGAATTAATTTTCTAAATGGGTGGTTGGATTTGTGGTGAAAATGATTTGGATTATCCTAAAATTGAAATTTAAATGGCGAGAACAAATTAAATAAAAATCTATTAAAATGACGTACTTGGATATCTGGATTCATATCAACATGCATCATGGGCTAAATATTCCTTATTAATACCAATTAAATTATGAGAGGAGAATCCACATCTCATGAACCACACTCTAATCAATATGGAGCTAAGGGCTTATCGTGCCAAATAATAATAACTTTGTACTATGGAGCCAGTGTAACTAAGGCGGTATCTAGACAAGATTATTATTATTTTTCGAGGAGAAGTCAAAACATCCACAAAAACTAGAGGGGAAGAGAAAATAAATTTACCAAATAAAGTCCATGACACATATTGAGACTTCACCTTCAACCCAAGCTTGAAAGAAAATTAGCTACTCATAATTGAACTAGGGGCAAAAGAGAATTTATTAAAATACGTAGAAAATATAAAATGGAAAAGGAAATATAGAAAATGGAGTCCAAAAATGGATTTAGAGATATCAAATTAGGGGGGAGACCCCCTTTTTATAAATACATGGAGTAAATCATGGCCATCGGATTAAAAACAGTTTGAACGCTCAAAATTACGCCACGTCATCAGTTAACAGTACGCTGTTTGACCACGCAGATGAACAACAACACGGTCTGACCCGGCTTTGAACAGTAATGCGGTTAGGTTGAAAATAATCCTGTGTGATGCATGTACTGTATGCGAGATTTTTGGTCCACTGATATGCTGCCACGTCACCATCAACAATACACAAGAATTTTAGTCCAACATGATCGTAACACCACATCGGTCAATGCCACATCATCGATCTGTCTATATGAATAGATTCGTGAACAATAAAAGTAGACAATACTGTATATGTGAATAGTATCGTACATGTGAATAGTGTCGTTTTTCCTTTTATGCTCTTCCTTAGATTTTCGATTGTCATAAGTTCAAAAATGATGTCTCTTTTATTGTCTAATTTCTCGTTCATTGTGAAATGAACATAATGCCCCTAAAATACATAAAATACTTAATTAAAATAAAACACACGTAAAATAATACATAAAAGTAAGGGTTGTTAGTAAGATATGAAATGTAAAATGACGATTTTCTCCTTTATAAATATGTATTTTTTAATACTCAACATACTCCTCAACCAACGTATTGCTGGTCCCTAGCAAATAAAGCGAAAAAAAATTGAAATCCAAAATGATTTTTTTTAACACTCGTGTTTATTTAATCAGACTAATAATAACAATCAAATAAAAGTATAAGCATTATCTTCAGTCTAAAGAAACATCACACCCACATCAACCATCCATATAAATCAGCCTAGTAGACTTTGTCATAGCTACTTTCAAGAATGACATGTCAAATCCCAAAATCTCACTGGAAGTAGTGACACTCTCACAAAGAAATTAAACCCAATAAAAATAGTCACTCCAATGAATGGTAATTGAGGGAAAATAATAAAAAAATGATATCACATGCTCGCACCAAGATGAAAGAAATATGCCATCAGCTTAGAAATAATACTTGCAGTATAAAATGATAATTTTACCCTATATAAATATGCATTCTCTAGTACTCAACAGTAATCTAATGCATCTTCAGGATTTTTATCTGTAAATTTACTATTACACATCATTTCTATAATTTGTCTACTTTGGGTGGTCAAGCCCTCGTATAAATAAGTGACCAATCTCCAAGTTTCAAAACTATTGTGTGGGCATATGTTAAGCAATTCTTCAAATATATCCTAACATTGGCATAATGGTTCTCTATTTTTTTTTTTTAGTGAAAGAAGTGATTTACCTTTTAAATGAATTGGTCCTATGAGGTGGAAAAAAAATTTCAAAAATTATTCCTACTATTATTCTAAATTCTTATTGATCTAGATCTAAGGTTTTATAGCCAAATTTGAGCTTTATCTTTTAACTAAAAAGGAAAAACTTTAATTTAACTATGTTTATACTACAAATTTGGTCAGTGTATGTATTACAAGCTTCCTCAAAATCTCTTTAATCCAAGTATGGATTCTCATATTTTAAACCATAAAATAATGCTAAAAGTTGGATAATACATTGTTTGAAGTCGAATCAAGATGCTTCTGGAGGAAACACTATACACGAGGATGCTCTAATTCTGGTTGGATTCATATAGTCTCTTAAAGTTTTTGGTTGATTCTAATCATGTGCATTATCTTGAGAATAGTTGTCTCCCTAATCAATTTGAGAATTAAGTTGGCTCAAAAATTTTTCTTCTTAGATCTCTTCCATGATTGGTGGTGGTGATTGAGATTTACAAATTAATCTACCACTTAAAGTTCAAAACCAACACATCATTCAATGTTGATGATATGTGCATGTGTTTTTGTGTGTGTGTGTGCGCGCGCTTGTGTGTATAGTAAAGATGATACACAAACAAGTAAATAATATATGAAAAAATGCGAAACAAAAAATAAATTAATTGAAAATTAATTAACTGGAATTAAAACAACCAAATAGGTGGTTAAATCAGCTATATAAACAAATTAACATAAATTAAATAGCAATTTAGGTGGTTAAACCGACCAAGAGGCTAACAAAATAAAAAAAATTAAAAAAATTGTGAAAATTTAAAGTAAAAAAAGAATATTTACTTCAATATACAGATTTTTTCAAATTTTAAAAGTTACAACCAATTAAGTGATTAATTTAAATCATTAGGCCTTTATTATAACTTTTAAAGTCAATATTCACGTCTAGTTGGTCCAAATTGAGTTCGAATTGAGTTCAAATAAATTCAAGTCATAGGCCCAAATCTTATTGTTATGGGAAATTTCAATTAGAGAACTATTTGAAAGCTTCCGTACTTTTATAGTCAAAGTGCATGTTTTAGATGTATAGAACGAAATAGTATGGGATGAAGGTGAAATTTCTAAATATTTATATGGGTAGAGTAGAATTTAAGAAAAGAAGAAGGAGCAAATGAAAATTTAAAGAAAGATGTAAAAATAAAAATAAAAGAAAAATAAAATAAATATATTTTTCAACACTAAAAACTTGACACTATTCAAAAGTGACTTATAACTCCAAAATATAAGAGTATTTTTTTTATAATATAGGTCGGTAAGTCCGAGATCGACCCACAAAAAAAAATAATTTGTCATTTTCTTTTAATTTATCTAAAAAGTAGAATTTAAATTCACGCTATTTAATTTAAGTAAACGATAAAAATAAATTAGTTAGGGTCATGAATCCACTTTAGCAGTAAATAAAATTTAATATATTTTTTTCTTTTTATTTTTTATTTTTTATTTCCCAAAAGATTAATTGTATAAATTATCATTATTTTCCTATTAATTTTGTTATGGATTAATTATTTAATGTGTTAAAATTTAATTTGTCTACAATAAATCAAAATATCATTTTATCATACTTTATACTAAGATATTAAGATTTTTTTGGTGCCAAACTCCATTATTTTTCTACAACAAATCAAAATGTCAAAATATAAAATTTGAATAAAATTAAATAGAAAATAATTTAATTAATATAATTAAAAATTAAATTTAATTAAATCACATTTTTCTACTAAGAGTGTCACTTACACTAACTATTAATATTTAACTAAGTATAAGTGAAAAATAATTATTAAAATTAAATTATACATAATTAAAAAATGGTATTCAAAATTAGAAATAAAACTAAATTTATTTATTGAAAATATGTTAGAAATATTACAATATAATTAAGATAGAGAGAAGAGGAGAATAATTTGGAGAGAAAGAAGTAAAGAATGTGTAAAGAGGTGTGTTCGCCCTCTCTATTTATATTAATTCATGATCAATCCATACCACGCACATAAATAAAGTCAGTTATATCATGGTCATACATTTGTTCTACTAACTAAATATAAACCTAACTCAATTTACTCAAGCGCATCCAACTTATTCCACTAACAATCACTACAACTAACATGGTAAAATCTCATAATTTTACAATTACCACAATTAACATGGTAAAACCCTATAATTTCACAAAAAAAAGTCGTGAATCCTCCTTGATAATGACCTAATTTTTTCAAACCTCTAGAATCCAAATTTAACATATGTCCATTTGTTTAGAGCCTCGAATAGCGTGAAATTATTATTTTTACTTAATAAACTCACAAAAATTACATAAGATCAAATATTTAAAAACATAATTAGAAATTCACAATATGTTACATAATTATAAATATAAATTATAATATAAGCACAAAATAATATTTTTATCCCTTAGTGAACATACAATTTTTAATACCAATCATTTATTTGAATTTGATTTATCTTAATGATTGAATTGACCATTCATTAACCTTCTCTTTTTGTAATATTGACAATGAAATTTGATCGTCGAATGAGATTTGATGACATGTAAAAACATATGGATGTGCATTGATATTTGTCAAAATTTATATATGTAATTAACCCCCAAATAATATGAAAATTATCTCAATGTATTTTGACTAATTTAATAATTTATTATTTATATACACTCATATGAGTTGAGAAAATGCAAAAATATCCTTTACTTGCTATTTCTCGACTATGTTCAACTTATTACCAATCTTATTTAAATTTACCCAAGATAGCTACGCCACAGTTCAACTGTTCTATGGGACAACTCAGTGTTTACAAAAAATTATGGTCAAGTCATTATCTTACCCAAAACATTTAAGGACTTGTTGTCAGACATATCTATGATTTTTGTGAAGGAATCTGGGTTGGATGCACACAGAACTTGAAAAAAAGAAAAATCATCGTTAGGGGTGTCACCAATGGCATTCCGACAGTCAAGTTAGTATATGGTAAAAAGGAGGCTAGGTTTATATGATACCTCCAATATAAATATAAAGAAGAAGCCAAAGAGTAAAGAAATATGTTAGTATAATGAGATGTACTTGACTTTATATAGTAAAGTGCCCCGGAGGGCATCTTTGGTTATTTTGGACATATGTGGTTATTTTGGCGAGAGCATAGTTGATTCTTCCCCTCTTTAAGTAGGATCATTTTAGTAGTTTTAGGTGAAATTCAAATATCTTGGGTTCTTCTTCTATCAAGTTTGACATGTGGCCTTCCCTTATGTGCTTGTCTCTTTGGGTTGTTTAATACATTGACTTGTTAGGAGGTGACCTCCTATACAGCCCTTTGTAGTGGCTATTTTCCTACTTGTGGAGTTTCTCTGATAGAGCTGAGTTAACCCAGTGAGGGAGATATTCCCACCCTAATGCAGCAAAATATTTATGGCAGCATTGTCACTATTATCAGGCATCAAATAAGAGACATATTCAAGCCTTTTTCTAGGTTTGTAAAGTGGTTGGTACTCATTTTGGAGGTGTTCCCATCTTCCCCTTTGCTTTTGAATTTCCCTTTCATGTTTGAAGGGGCACCTTAGTAAGTGTAGCTTCCACACATGCATTATGCCCTCATTGCCTGGGCCAAATTTTACTACCAATAATCAACTACTCTCTGTCTCATCTAAGTAGTGAAATGATTAAAGAAATAACCAGAAAAACCACACACAAGAACAAACAAATAAGAACAAAAGAATAATAAAAAGATTATGTAATTCAACTTCATTAAGCCTACATCCATAGGACAAAGACACTCTTCTTGATTTATTAATCATCAAGGATTATCCAATAGAAAGATTCCAAGTATAGAGATTACAAGAACTTATAAACTCTCCTTCTCATCAAAAACTTCCTCCCTTACCTCTTTGAGAGTGTTTCCCAAGCCCTAAGCATTCTTCTCTTCTCTTCCTCAAAAGTTAAACCCTAGGAGCCCATAGAAGCCTAGTAACCTTTGAAAACTTACAAAATTGCTTATAGTTCACAAGCCTACATTTCCTTATATATGTGGGAAAAAAAATCCTAGTAAGATAAGATAAGTGAAGATTTGTCTTATAGTCCAAGTAACACCAAAACCAACCCAATTACATTAAAGAAACCTAAATAATCTTTGCAGCAGTTATCCAATCATCTTGTGTCATGTAATTTAAATCTTTAATGCCAAATCAGCTCCTCTACGACGTGGGTGTACCTCAGCCACCCTATCAGTCAACCCTAATTACCTATCTCGTCAAATCCTTGTGGAAATTGAGTTTACCAAAAATCCTATCAGTCAACCCTAATTACCAAAAATCATTGTAGTCATGGAAATTATTGTTTTGACTTAGTTTTTCTTAGTGTAAAGATAGAGGTAAAATATACACCATATTAATAATTTGTTAATGGAGTTTATCAAATCCAATATATCAAAAAACTAGTAAATGTATTATTTAACCTATTATTAGGAATATACAAAGTTATTTTTAAAATCTCTAAATTTTTGCAATTTTTTTAATAATTTTCTCTTATTGTCTAATAGTACTATATGGAGGCAAGTTCTTTTATTCTAACATAACATATATTTTTGTAATATACAAATAATTATTACATTGTAGATGTAAGTTTCTTAAGACGAGATATAAAAAATATAACTTATTACAATACAGAGTTTATTCTTATTTATAACTTACATAAATTAGGGCAAAAAGTCTTTATAACCAAATGGAAGTTATTCTTGTATAAAGTTTCACTATAGAGAGGTTTTACTATATAGTGTATATTGATGATTTGCAACTCTCGAGGCATAATTAAATAAATAAATAAGTTTAATAAATTGGCTTTGAACCATAACATTACCATAATGGGGTTTTTTCATAGATTTTGGATTATTAAGAGATTGAGAATTCAAGCCTATCTCACCTCATAATTAATTTAGGTTATATTTGATATTGAGATTAGAAAATTATTTATTGCATTAAAATATTTGTTAAACAGTGATAAGTTAATTTGATTCATTATTTATATGATAATAAATTTATTATATTTATTAAAATAATTATTTAAAAATTAGATTTACTATGTAGTAATATTAAGTGTACCGTAATCCAAAACCTTATGGGTATTTACTTTTCGGATTGGGAAATTGGAATTCAAAATCGGAATTATTGATGATATTTACTTCATAAAATAACAATGAAAATTAAAATTGGAATCAAAATCGTGGAGTTCACCTCAAATTGGAAATAGGAAATAAGAGACTAATTCCTGAGGGAGTCTTCATATAGTACAACGCTGTATGACATACAACCTACTTTTTCTACTTGAACAACCGGTATTTTACCGGTTGTTCTTTCAATAATTTTAAAAAAATCATTTTTAATGCAGAAAAATAAAATAAAATGAAAATAATTAAGGAAATTTATAAACATTTAACTTAAAAAATATTTGAGTGAGAAAAATATTTTTAATCTAAATAAAAGTTAAAAAAAGGTAAAATAATCATGTCCCAACACTTTTGGTTAAATATCAATATGTTAGGTTGATGTTTCAAGTAAATTTCATATGCCCCTAATTTGGTTAAACTTTCTCACGAATAGGTTCATTTGTTTCTACTTTCCAATTTACTAGTTTTGTGTTTAATATTCCTATTAAATTTGTTAGATACTAATATTTTGGGTTAAATTCCAAATAGATTCGTTTCTCGTTAAAAAAGTTCCTAAATTTGGTTATTTTTTCTCCCCTTTTGGTTTATATGTTTCAATTATTATTCCACTAGTTTTGCATTTAATATTCCAATTAACTTGGTAAGATTCCGGTTGTTTGGGTTAAATACCCAAATTATTTTTTTTGGTTAGATTAGTTCCTTATTTTGGTTAAGTTTTTTCATTTATAAGTTCATATGTTTCAATTTATTATTCCACCAATTTTACATTTGATATTCCTACTAAATTTGTTAAATGCCAAACTGTTGGGTTATGTTCCAAGTAACTTTAATTTTCCTTTGGATGAGTTCCTATTTTTCGTTGCATTTTCTCTCTTATTGGTTCATGTGTTTCAACTAATTGTTACTCTAATTTTGTGTTGAATATTCCCATTAATTTGGTAAGATTCCAATTATTCCGGTTAGTTACCAAATTTATTTTTCATAATTTTATTTTTGGTTAGTTAAGTTCCTAATTTTGGTTATACTTTCTCCCTTATGGGTCTATATATTTCAACTATTATTTCACTGATTTTGCGTTTAATATTCCAATTAACGTAGTAAGATTCCGGTTGTTTGGGTTAAATACCCAAATTATTTTTTTTGGTTAGATTAGTTCCTTATTTTGATTAAGTTTTTTCATTTATAGGTTCATATATTTCAATTTATTACTCCACCGATTTTACGTTTGATATTCCTACTAAATTCGTTAAATACCAATATTTTGGGTTATGTTCCAAGTAACTTTAATTTTCCGTGGATGAGTTCCTATTTTTCGTTGCACTTTTTCTCTTATTGGTTCATGTATTTCAACTAATTTTTACTCTAATTTTGTGTTGGATATTCCCATTAATTTGGTACGATTCCAATTATTCCGGTTAGTTACCAAATTTATTTTTCATAATTTTATTTTTGGTTAGTTAAGTTCCTAATTTTGGTTATACTTTCTCCCTTATGGATCTATATATTTCAACTATTATTTCACTGATTTTGCGTTTAATATTCCAATTAACGTAGTAAGATTCCGGTTGTTTTGGTTAAATACCCAAATTATTTTTTTTTGTTAGATTAGTTCCTTATTTTGATTAAGTTTTTTCATTTATAAGTTCATATGTTTCAATTTATTACTCCACCGATTTTACGTTTGATATTCCTACTAAATTCGTTAAATACTAAGATTTTGGGTTATGTTCCAAGTAACTTTAATTTTCCGTGGATGAGTTCCTATTTTTCGTTGCACTTTTTCTCTTATTGGTTCATGTATTTCAACTAATTTTTACTCTAATTTTGTGTTGAATATTCCCATTAATTTGGTAAGATTCTAATTATTCCGGTTAGGTACCAAATTTATTTTTTATAATTTTATTTTTGGTTAGGTAAGTCTCTAATTTTTCTTATACTTTCTCCCTTATGGGTCTATTTGTTTCAACTATTATTCTACTAATTTTGGTTTGAACCTTCCCATTAATTTGGTAATATTCCAATTATTGGGTTAAATAGTCAATGTACTCATATTACAAATAACGATAATATTAATAAGGTGAATTATGTTTAACCCCTTACTATTTTAGTAAATATCAACTTACTATATAGTACTAAAAAATCTTTATTACAACCCTTAATATTTTCTAATATTTTGTCTATAATCTAAGTCCATCTTTTTTTTTTCTATTTTCTTCACTTGAATTTGACTGTGTGTGTGTCTATATATATATATATACTTCAGCGAGTAATCTTTATACATATTTATTCTCATTTTATTATTTTAATTAATTGTTTTTAGTTATCAAGTACATTAATGTATTCATTTTCAGCTTTCTCTTTACTCTTTAAATAATTTCTTTAATTTTTTAAAAATTTAACAGTAGATTAAAAGTATATATAAAGTTTTGACTTACAAAAGTTGAATTAAAAGTTTTGACAGCATAAATTATAAAAAAAGTTTAAACTTACAAAAGTTGAATTTTTCTTAATTTATTTGCGTTGAATTATGTTTTTTCTCTTTTTGGGGGGGTCAATTGAATTGATAAGATTTCTTGAACTTGAATTTATTTATACTTAAATTTTGATTTTTGTAATTGTTATGCCCATTTTATCATTCAATTAACCATATTTATTTATCTTTAAACTAAAATAAATCAAGAATTAAGATTTTTTTGAATTCGAATTAAATTTTTACCACTCTATTTTCTTTTTAAATTAGTTTTAGTAATTTCCAACTACTTCAACAAAATATTTATGTTATTAATTATAAATATTATTATATTATACTTGTATTATTACCACTATTATTATTTGTTTTTTAAACTATTACTACAATCATGAGATTTTTTAACAAAATTTTTCTTACAATGAGCATTCTTCCTTTTCATTTTAAATATGTATATAATTTTCTTTATAAAATAAGTTCTTCAATATAATTTTCAGAAATTTGTTATGCCCAACAATATGGTACGATGAAAATCTAACATTATAGTAATATGATTTTGCATGTTTAATTAATTTATCTTTTTCAAATGGTCTTTTTTACTCATAAATTTATTGACATTTATTTGCAAATAAAATTATAACGTCCTACTAATTTATCCGATGCACTTAAAAATTACTCAAATCAAGAGTTTCATTACAAGAATGAGAACTTCGATCACTTAAGCAATTACTTACAATAGGAACCTAATGTGAGGCTTATTGAAAAGTTAAAATTGCAAAAAGAGTCGAGCCTAAAACCACTTTGTTCAGAAATTTTTTTACAAACTTGTGAGAAAATAACTCTTTAAAAACTATTAATATCAATAAAACTATTACAAAATTAAATCAATTCACAGCTTCCAAAAGCTAAATCAAATGCTAATAATTTGAGATTTAGATTTCATGGGTCTCTGCATAAAAAAATACAAAAACCAAATGAAATAAAAAAAAAGCTGCAAAAAAATAACAAAAATATTCAAATTTCAAAGGTATGATCCAAATTCTTAGGCAGGATCAGATATCTATTGTTTTTGAACAAAAAAAATTGAAATTTAAATATAAAATAACACAAAACGATATTCTAATTTTAACAAGAATTTTTGATGATTTTTTAACAACAATATTCTAAATATAAAAAAAAATTCTCAGACTAGCATACTCATTCTATGAAACTTGAAGTGTTGAAATATCTTTTTTTCAGTTTACTTTAGAAAATGTAGTCATGAATTTAATCATCCATACTTGAGATTTTGACCTTCGTTCGCATTGATGCTCATTTATCATTTTGGTAATTGTAATTTTGCTAACAACACTTTTTTTTTTCTATAATTGACTATCATTCTCTTTTAAATATACATACAATTTTTTACTTACAAAATAAATTCTTCAATTTTCAGGGCTTAATTAAAATAATTTTTCAATGTTTATTACGACCAATATATGACATTATAAAAATCTAATAGCACAGTAATAACATTTATGATTATGAATTAAGCAGGTTTAATTTATCCAACACACTAAAAAATGAACCAAATCAAAATTTCCATTCATCTACACAGGTTTACAAGAATTTTTTACAAGCTTTGGGAAAATAAAAACAATACAGAACTAGATCAATTTACAGCTTCCAAAAACTAGAGTTCAAATGCTGCTATATTTCAAGGGTCCCTGTGTACAAAAACAATAATAATAAAAACAATAATAATAAATAAATAAATGATAATAGAAAACAAGGCTAGAAAAAATAAATAATATTCAAAATTTCAAATGCATGTCCTAAATTCTTGGGTAGGACCAAATAAATTTTATTTTCAACCAAAAAAGAAAACTCTAACACAAACTAAACACAAAG
>JAQOOD010000004.1:17280706-17340778 GCA_029633175.1 Citrus glauca
GCTTAAAATAATATTCAATATCCTTACAATGATTTTACTAAAAATTATTTAAAAAAATTAATTTTCTATATTAATCCTAAAATTAAAATAATAATAAAAATATTTGTGTAAATTTTTATATTACTTTTAAGGTTAATTTCATAAATTATCATTTTTCATTAATATCCCTGAATAATATTATAAGGGTATTATTATAAAAAAAAGTAACAACAAGAATATCTAAAAAAAATTAAGCAAAAAAATTGAGTAAATAATTAACTTAAAATATAAAAATTAAATAAATATTTTTTCCGTCAAAATTTATCAAAAAAGATAAACGTTTATCCTTTAAACGATTGATTCACTAGCCGGGTAATATACTCCATTAAAAAATAATAATAATAATAATATCAAGTGGCTGTATCTGTATGTTGAGTCGTTGACGGACGCCTCTGTGCTTTAAAGCTTGTCTTTATGTTTAAAGCTTGCTTCTGGCTCTAAAAATATATGTATTTTAGAAGCCAAGTTGGCAAGTTGCAGGCCTACTCAATTGTCCTTTGGCCTATCACAAAGAAAACGAGCTGGTCGCTTTCTATAGACTTTATTGTCATGGGAATGGGACAGGGGGATAGGGGCATAGTGCTCTTCACGTGATCAAGGTTATCAAAAGTTGTGATAATTATTTTAAGTTAAATAACAACATATCATCCGTCAATTGCTTTGCATTTTCCATTTGGGTACCTGCAAAATTAGTTAAGGCTTTGACAAGTCGGGTGTTTTGAACTGTTTTTGAGTTTATTATATGTACGACTTTCCAAGTTAAAACGACTGTTCATGCCTATGGGACCCCTGAATCCATTCCATTTTCCAATCCAATCCAGAAAAAAAGATTTTCCTTCGAAAATGATTTTCAAATTTGTACAGAAATTTTCCATCGCGAAATAATAATAATAATAATTAATCTTATTAAAAATATAACCGTATCAATTCTTCTTTGTTTAGTGCACAATAATTTTAATAACTTTGATTACGTAGCAAGTATTTAGATTTCATTTTTATTTTTCATCTTTTTTGCAACTTTCAGCTTTTTAAGAGATCAAAGTAAACAAACACATTTGATTTTAAAATAAATTCACGGGAACAAGGGTGCTTCATTAGCTCACATCTTTAATTTTATTTTAAATGATTAAAGTATGTGATTTTATTATTCATTAAGTAGTTAATAATATTTCAAAAGCCATAAAGTAACTTAATGGAGCAAATCAAATTCTATGTATAAATATTGATAAAAGAAATCAAATTAGTTTCATAAAATTATTACTTAAATTTATATAGTATTTGGAATAGCAAATTACTCTTACAAGTCTAAAGAATAAATTATCGTCCCAAATAATACAATAACACACACACATACACAATATTTAGATAACTATTACTATGTAGAAGAAAATTCTTTAAGACGGGAAAATTATAATTTATTATAATGTGGAGTTTATTCTTATTTATAATTAATCCAAATTGGGATCATAATTTTTTTTATGATTTTACATAGAGATTATTCATGTATAGAGTATCACTATAGAGATGTTTTATTCTATATCTATGAATATAATAAACGCCAACATTAGTTCTTGGGATCTAGATTTTTTTATTAAAACCTAATGGGAAATTATCTCTTAATCATCTAAATAATGTTGAAAGTAAAAATAGCCACTACAAGTTTTAATAATATCCCAAAATCATCTTAAGTTTTAATTTTATATCAACTAGTTATTATTTGATTAACTCCATTAATTACCGGTAAAATTTTAAAATAAAAGACTTTTTTACCATATATTCATTTAAGAAGGTAGACAATACTTTAGAAAGCTCCAGGAATAAAATAGTTGTGGGTTGATATAAAACTAAAATTTTAGGTGGTTCTGAGATGTTATCAAATACTTGTGGTGGATCCATGCCCTTTTGATAATCTTGATACTGCTGGAGGATAATCTCCTAAAATTAATATTAAAAACTCATTTGCCTCGGTCTTTATCCCTAGCTGTAATCGTGTATGTATTCGTGAATGTTATTATTGTACCTAACATATCCTCATAGACGCGTTGCAATCTCATCTTTCAATCTGAATGCATAAGTCAACAGCCCAACATGGGGATGTTGGCACTATGCATAAAGTTACACACCAATTAACATTGAATTAGCTCCATCACATCAACCATCCTCACGATCATCATCTTATGTTTTAACTATCCCACAGTGTATGATAAGCATAAGCTACACTGCTTATGCTCCACTGTAGATTACACCCCACTTCTAAAAAAGGATATCATATCATATACAGATAAATACTGCCTACAGATCTCAGCCCAATGTCTGACGCAATAAAAAAAAAAGAGTAATAATTGAAATTTATTTTTATTTTTTAATTTTTCAGATGTTAACTTTGACCTTTTAGTTTACAGAATTTTGATTTTAAGACTCTCACTTTTGTAATTTTTTCATTCTAGGTTCCATTGGAATTGATTCATTATTGGAACAAAATCCAAAATTTGTCATTTGAATCAGGTTGGAACTAGGTTATGGCCTTGAGGTTGAGGGCCTGGCCACCCCTGGTCAGATTTTTTAAAAAAAGTCAAAAGTCTTTTTTTTTAAATATAATTTTATTGGATATTTACACTTTTAGCCCCCAAAAATTTACAGTATTTATATTACATCCTCCTTAAACCTGTCATGTTCTCAGATTGGCTCTTCTGCCTTAAACCAAAATTCTTGATTTTACCGGAAAAACGTCATTTTATCCCTAGTGTTTGATGCACAGATGCAGTAAGCCCTGCTCATCCCTCTCTTTGAAGAACAGCCAAAATACCCTTTTCCCAACTACTCATTCTTTACATCAATTTATTTGAAATTTTGACGGTGTTCTCATGAGTTGCGTGTATCGTGGTTCGTGGGCAAGGACATTTTGTTCCTTTTAGCGAAAACTTGAAAGGAGGTTGTTTTTTGGCTTGAATATTCCACAAAAAGGGAAAAATGTAAAAATAACAAAATGAAAGCGATGAACAGTAACCGCATTTATGGCTAATGTGTTTCCCAGTATTTCCGAAAGTGTGAATTAGACGGGGGATTGATGAAAAGTTGAAATCCTACGTATGAAAATGGCATTTTCCCAATTTCACCCTAACTGGAATGGAGGAAGTCCAGTCTTAGCTGAAAATGGCTGCAAGAACAAGAACTTTCCAGAAATGGGGCTCGAGACTCTAAGCTCTGGGCTTTTTTGTATTTTTGAGATTCCCTAGAAATTCCGAGATACTTTACAGCGCAATACCTAATAACTGCTTGATCCTTCGCGAAGTTTCACTCGTACTCATACTCAGTTGCCCTTCTTTCTTTCTTTAAAATTGTAATTAACGTAACGTTATTAACAATAAAATGTAACCAACAATTAGATATTCTTTCAAAGCCCTTAAAATTTGGTCTTTATTTGGAAATGGAAGACGGAAAAAGCCACACACTGTGCAGTAAGATTCTGCCAAAAAAAAGTCAAAAGCATAGATTCTGTTAAAAATTTGCTGATGAAATGAGACGCTATCAATTAAAACTTCATCACAGATTCGTAACCAACCGCCCAATTTATTAGCTTTCAATTTGCAAATCCGTTATCGTTATCTCACCGCTATATACAAAAGCAAGAATGGTTTCTTCGTTTTCAATTTTCAACTTTAGAAAATGAAAAATGACAAAATATCTTGAAATGTTCAAACATTTTTGTACAAATGCTTCGATTTAAATGCCACTCAAATCTCGAACATTACCCGATTCAAAGGAACCCAAAAGAGGAAGAAAAAAAAAAATTACTCTTAGAACATAAAAAGGAAAAGAGGAAAAAATTATTTTGTTTTAACTTCGTGTTTATTCATATCATATTGTGATATCATATCACCTGTGATTCAGCGACAGAGACCAGCTTCTGCAGATTTAACTTGACGACCGTATCCGCAAAAAGACGCGTGTCCTCTTCGGTATTCCCTTCGGGCACATCAACAACGTAAGATTCCAAAACAACGGTACAGATCGCGCCGTCACGATTGAATTCATGCACCGAGGTGACCGACCGGTAATTCCTCAACCTATGTTCCCCTCCAATGATACTGAAACCGGTTACTTGCCGGTCATCGTCCAGAATGTCAAGTCTCTCAGTACTGGTAGCAGCCGGTAGGCCGGAGATGACGTTAACGTCCCTGGTGGATCCCACAGTCATTGTGAAGTTATCGGAGACGGAACAGCTCTTGATGAAGTGTTTGTAGGTCTGGGGCTGGTCGAAACGGCGGACTATGGACCAGACCACGTCGTTTGGGGCTTCGATTCGCTGTGCCAGTAAAGAAGAGCATTGGTTTTGGCTGAGTTGGTACGTGTGAAACTCGACGATGGACTGCTTTAACTCGTCAAACTCGTCCTGAGTTACCCCGGATGGAATCGCTAAGTGGTAGCTTGTGTAAGTGGGTCGGGTTTCCGGGTCGGCCATTGAAGAAGATGTGTCTGCTTCTGCTTTGTTGTCCATTGACGATAAAAATTTGAGGAGAGAGAGAGAGAGAGAGAGAGAGAGAGAGATAAGGAGAGGAATTATTTTTCGGTTTTTGAAGAAATATTAGGGGTAAAAGTGGAATGCGATTTTGGTCATTTTTCATTTGTTTTTGTTAGTGATTAAATTATTTAATAATAAAAATTCGGGTTGAAGGACAACTAGATTAGGGCTCAGGCTCATTGGCTTTTTATTAATTACTGGGGTAGGTTAAAAAATTGTGGTCTTAAAAAAATCCAGACGAATTGATGGTTTTTTTAATTTGATTTAATTTTTATTTTTAAAAAACTAAAATATTTTGTTTGTAAAAAAATTAAAATGTCAATTCGGTATTTGGTTTACTTAACTGAACTGAAAAATCGAATTATTTTTTTTTTTTATTTAAATCAAACATGTGTTAATAATTTTATTCAAATCAAACATGTGTTATTTCTCTTTATAACATTATGATTATGTTTATATAGATAGAGTATTGACGTTTGGTTATGTATTTTGAAATTTTAATATTTCATATTTTGAGAGTATTTTATTAATAGTTAGTAAGATATTAGTGATAAAATGTGTTTTAAATACTTTATATTTATTGTTAATATTTGTAATAAAATTAAGATAAATTAATTGTTGAAAAAATTATTACATTCATGAGGCCCAATGGGCTAAAAATTCAAAATAGGCCCAATAGGCCCAGAACCAAAAAAACCGAATCGAACCGATCCGAAAAGAACCGTTTGAGTTCGGTTCTTATTTAATTCAGTTCTTATTCGATTCTTTTTATAAAATAACTGATTTAAATCGGTTCTACTAAATTTCGAATCGATCTGAACCGTGCCTACCCCTAATTAATTGCTTGCCCCACATATCAAGCCAAGCTCATTTTACTACTTTTTCTAACATCATTTTAGTGTACATAGTTTTATTATTTAAATTATATTGATAGTTTTGAATTTACCCTTCATTATGATATATATCACTTTACCCCAGTAGATGTTAAAACAACAATGCTCCCCTCAAAATTTATGTGATTATGTTAGCATTAGCCCTTAACAGTTGACTATCTTTCACCAGCAAAAATATAATTTACCCTTAAAAGTTTATTTTAAAATGGAAACGGCAAAAAGAATATCACATTCTATTCTCATAATCGGATAAAAATATAATTATAAGAGCTAATAAACTAAAAAATATTTATATCAACAATGAAAGGGGTTAGAATCTTACATTCATACGTATTTTTATTATTATAAGTTGGCTTTGAACCCGGTCCGGTGAGTACCAAAGAAAGATACTGTGAAACCTAAGTCAGTGTTTGTTTAAGGTTGGAAAAAGAAGAAGAAGAAATTATATTTTTTTTTCTAAGGATGAACTATATTTTCAAAAGCCAAAGATCCTCTCACTTAGAGATCAGCCTCTATTTAGAGATAAAAGATGATATGGGATTAGAGTTTTGTCTTAAACAACCCCAAGGATAGATGTCACTTATTATTATCTATACACATGGACATAAATCTAGTTATGAGGAAGCATATATATTTATTTTGTATATACTTGTTTCCTATCCTTAGGATTTTAGAAGTGGTTTTTTTAGACCGTGAAGTTCAAACCAGCATGAGTAGAGATGGCAATGGGCACCGCTCGCAGCGGGTTTGCCATTACTAAACCCAAACCCGTACAAAATTTAAATTACTAAACTCATCTGCAACCCGCAGCGGGTTTTAATTTTTTTAAAGAAACCCACCCGCAGCGGGTTTTAACAATTACCAAACCCGCAATGGCACCCGGCGAATTTTTTGCGAGTTTCCGTATTTAAAATAAAAAATATTTAATATATAAATTTATAATAATAACCTCAAATTCCATATAACATACTCAATTTTATATTTAAACAATGTAAATAAAAAATTAAAATTTCAACATCAATCCAACAAAAATTCTCAAATTTAAGTATAAATTACACAATTCCATTTAAAAACACACAAACTAGTATCTAAAAATAATAATTACATTTCATATTATCATTTAAAACAAGCTCCGAGAGAAGATATTCATTTCATTCACCACCATAAGCACCCATCCAACACAATGCTTATAATAATAATTAAGATTAATATTTTCAAATACTAATTCGAAGAGAAATGCCCTTAGTTTTCTTTAGGTTATGATTGTAGAATGAGATGGGCCACATACACACATACACAACTTTGAACATTTGACTATTTGGTAGTTTGAATAATGACATTATTTTCTTTATATATTTTTAGATTAAAATTAAATTAAAAATATTTAAAAAATATTATGGGTTTGGTGGATATCCATGCGGGTATCCACTGGATATAAGGTTAATACCAAACCCACCCGCATCCATGTGTGGATTTTAGTTTATAATGCTAAACTCATCCGCAACGGATAAAATTACCTGCAGCGGGCGGGTTTTGGCGGGTGAGTTTGAGCAGATTTATGGGCTTGCAGGTACAATTACCATCCCTAAGCATAAGTGTAAATCCTCCTCTTATCATTTTCCCTAGAAGTTCCGTGAGAACTCTCTTAGTGTTATTTCCTTTGAAATTGTTCATTTTTATTAAAAGACTATACATATGGCGCAATATGGTGTCTTTAAAATATGGCAACTATAAACAAATAATTAAATAAAGGGTTATTATCATTTTACTACTTTAAGAATTGTAATATATCAAATGAATACAAGAAGTTTTGTAATATATATTTTACACTACATCTTTACAAAATCTTGCATTTTACTACATTTTTGTTATTACCATTAATTGATAGTTAGTTGACTAATAAAATACTAATTTTATCCTTGAAAAGACAGTGCACAAATAAAAGTATCAAATATTAAATTTAAAGGATTATTGGGATTATTTTTTTGCTAGTTTATGTTTAAATTTAAAATATTGCAATGCTTTGTATTTTATTATCTTTTTTTGGCAAAAAATTTCATTGAAGTGTAAAAATTGGTATTTCATTATTCAAGTAACGGTAATAAGAAATATAATAAAATGATAGGGTTTGTAAAGATAAAATAGTAAAATGCTAGACTACAATATTTTTTATAGTCATTTTCATGTATTATAATTAGAAAATAACCCCCAAGACAAACAAAAAAAACAAAGAAAATATATGGAAATTGAAAAAAAATGCCAAACCCTAACCCTAAATTCAAACCCTAATTAACTCTAAACTTAAAATTGTCAAACCTAATTGTCGCGAGTAACGACTAGAAGTTTTAGAGATGCCCTGTGCCTGTCTTGAGGCTTGGAGTGCTGAGCATAGTGGCGGCTAGAGGTTGGGGGTGCTGTGCATGGTAATTGAAGGCTTAGGAGTGTAGCGTTCAACGAGGAGACGTATGTACTTCGATTTGTGAGATAAATATATTTTACTCGTTAGATTAATTGAAATCCAGCACAACGAAACGCCTATTTTCTTAGTGAATTTGAATTTGAGATGAATCCATATGGGATGGTTGTAATATAATTGGATTTACAACTCTTTTTAATTTTTTTTTTTGTACTTTTTAATTTTGGTCATGTTAAGAAAAAGTATGGCTCACCATTTAGCGGTTATAATTTCACGGAAAAAGTTAATAAAATGGGGGCATGTTAAGGTTTCGCATCTATTGAGTGAACGAAATATGTCATTATACGAAGAGTAAAATGAAATTAACATTTTTTTAATAATCTTTTAGAGTAAACTAAAAAGGAGTAATAAAATCTGACTTTACAAATATAACGAAGCGGAATAAATGCATTGAGATATTCAAAAATAAATATTGAAATATATATGTGTTTGATTGAGTACAAGAAATATAGTTTATTATTTTCTTACGACTAGATTAAGCTTTCTCTAAGTAGAAGTAAAAGACATAAGGAGTTTGTTAATTACATCTAAAAAATAGAGCTAAATTTCCCTAGAAACAACTAGAAAGCCCTCTCTAAATTTTCCAGACGTTCTTATCATAAGTGAAATCCTCCACAATCTAGCTACAAATTCACAATAATATATATTCTCTAATATCGACCCTCAGTATGATATTAAGTGCAGTGATGAAGTGATGATGCAATCTTTTGTCCTCCACATAATTCAGTAAGCGCATTACTTGCGAATAATTAAAAAAAGGGCAAAAAAAATGTCGGTGCCATATACACCATACTGACAGCAGATAAATCATTGATATTTTAGAGTTTATAGTAATTTGGGGTAAATTTATATTTTGAAGTGAACAGAAATTTTGTAAAATAAGAGAATATTGGGAGTTTTTACTTCCTAAAAATGCATACTCTTAAGTGAAAAATTAAAATTACTTAAATAAAGAGAGTAAAAAATAAATGTATAAATCAGACAGAAAATACTATTGAAGTTTTACTTTCGCGTTCTTACTCAATTAAGGGAATGGTAAAAATATTAAGCAAAATATGTAAAATCAAAAGAAAAAAAAATGTATCACCTTAATATAATTTGAATACGGAACCAATCTGAATCTAAAATGAACAGAATCTGATCTGAGAAGGATTTGGTCCAAGCAAAATTAATCATAAATTAGAGAGAGGGAGAGTTGAATCTTGCGTATGAAAATAGGCACCCACATCATTCCACGGCTGGTCCAGCTAAGCAAACATTTTCTCTGTATACATATTTATGAATTATCAATATATAAATATATAATACGCAACTCAGTGATTTAGTTTAATTTATTACTCATCGTTGAAATTGTCAATTAATGATCTTGATGTCACACACACACACATACACACACAAAATACGTCGACGTAGCAAATTTAAATAATTATATTTTTCCATGGACATAAAGCACCCAACGAGCATCCACAACTTCATGTCCTTTTATGATTTATTTTTTCTGTCTAATCTTAAGGGATTGAGATTCTTGTCCATAACTTTAGTTTATGCGAAAGTGAGCAAAAGTGAAAGATGGATCGTATGACGAATATGTGCAATTTCCTTTAGGCGATGTCCCCTAGATGAGACATGAAGTTGAATTTTTATTGTTGCTTATTTATCTTCTCTATCTCTTCCAGTAATAGCTTTAATAATTCGTCGTTAGGTTGCCAACCCAAGTCCTAAAGATGCCAACGATTTCACATTTCAGCCACCTTGCCGTTCGTACAATATCATTTAATCAAGATATCAGTCTAATTTTTATTTTTCCTTCAATTATTTTCTTCAAGTTTTTTTTTCATCTTTTCAAAACGACAAATCATTCACAAAGCAATTTGAAATTTTTAAAAAAAGATGAGTGCTAGGGTTCACAATTAGAGTATCTCAATATTTGAATATCAAGTAAATAAAAATGTAGCACTGCTGATTTTTAACTGTCACATTAGTCTCAAATGATCATTAATAATAATAAGTAAATAAATAAATAAATGATCGTGATGTTTATTTAGCAGCCTAATAATTTCAAGTGTGGCCAATTGGAAGACACCCTCGTCTTCCCTCCGTTGCATGTTTTTTCATCTCTGTTTATCTTGCTCTTTCCACGCTGCTTAATGGGACTTGGCTGCTTCCTCCATTGTTGCACTTTTTTCCAATATTTTCCCTGTTAAAACGAAAATTTGTAATAAAAATAAAGAAAAAACGACTAATTTTTGTACCGATTGGTACACTTTTTATTCTTTACTAGTTAATTCTTCACTTAAATCTAAAATAAATACTAGTATCTATTTTCATTATTAAAGATATCACATTTGCTAGCAACACAAGTGATCAACTGTGTAGGAGATCACATATGTTGAATACTATATATATTACAGAGAGGATGGCATTTTAGTCCATTTTAGAAATTGTTTTTGCTACGTAGGTCCCTCTCATAAAAATTTTCAAACACCTCATTTCATTTCTTTGTATTAAAACAATTACAGAAAAAGAACATTGCTGAGGGATTATTGTGTCTTTTTAGCAAACAATTAAATTAACTAGCTTCAAATTATAGAGGACTCAAATAATCAATTTGTATGTGAAATTGTTACGTTTACCGTTCAATAAATGGTCCGATTTTCAGTTATTGTTTTAATAGCAAGGATGCAATAGGGTATTAAAAATCTACGAGGGACCTATGTCATAAAAAATGAATTCTAAAAGGGGTGAAAGTATCATTCCCATATATTATATGACCTGATTTTCTGAGCTGTTGCTAGTAGCTAGAACTTGGGGGGCGGGCTCGTGCTTTTGAGGCTGGTATGGATTATTGCTGAATTCGGACACTTGCTTTTTGGATCCTTGGCTTGAAGATGCATCTCGAGATATATTTGTTTCTGTTGAATTGCCATATGTACTGCTAGATTCCAGCTCCAAGCATAGCTAGTTCAATAACAATATGCATATTGATCAGAATCGAGGCTATTAATTAGATGTTAAAAATTAAGTCATATGCACACTCATTTATAGTTCTTTGGTTGAAGAAACTGCAATAATAAGTAATAATCATAAACGTGTTTCGCTTGTTATTACCATTAGCTAGCATGTAATGCACCCATTTTTAATCTGTCATAAGTTCTTTCCTGGAATGATTAACAAGTTATTATCATCATGGCTTGAGTGGTGTAATCTGGTACCGCAAATCTCGGTCATTTTCTTTTTAACAAAACGAAATAATTTGCAGAGGTTATTGAGGGCATCCTGGCTATTAGCTCATTGATGCTAAAGGTTGGAAGAATTTATGATTAGAAAGTGATCTATTCGAATTAGGTAGATTAATTACCTTCTCTTGACTTGCATAATGAACTTTTTAGTTTCTCTCCTACCTTTGGCAATTGGGAGTACAATTTTGCAGTTTGGCAGATGGTTTGGCTAACCTAAGTCTAGGATCATTTGGTGGCAGGCTCGACCTTTTAAGGTTCAAACTACCTTAACTAAATTAAAAAAGAAGACTTTTTTCTTGGTTACATATTTACTCAAGAGAACTGATATACTCTTTTATTCTTAGATTCTATCTTTTACTCTTTCTTAACTTGTGCACATCGACTAAATTTTACGGGTAAATAAACTTCAACTCATCCTCTAAATAAAATGACAATCTTCAATTGATTTCTAAAAGTATGAATACTTTAATTTATCCTCTTTTTCTTTATTTTAAAGATAATGATAAATGAGGGTGCATTGGTAAATTTATTTTTAGACACATTAATAATTTTTTTATCTACTTAATAATAAATAGAGGTAAATTAATTTTTTCATACTTAAAAAATAAATTAAAAATTTTCATTTTATTGGGGTAAATTAACATATGTCCCGCAAGATGTTACTAATTTTTTTTTTTTTAAAATAAGCAACCTCAGACAAGGTTCACCTAAAAATAGAAAAGAAAAGAGACGGGTAATATAATATAATTGGTCTCTTTCATCTTTTTTCAAGCAAGATGTTATGATGAGCACAACGTTCAGATCATTTTTTAAATATATATTATTAGTTCTGTCTGACAACATATACAGTGAGAGGGCTTCTATCACATTATAAAGGCAGGTTCATGCAATGTTATTGCGTTAACCTTTTTTTATTTTCATGAAATAAGGAAATACAATGTCAACTTTATTTTCCATCCAAAATACACTAATACAAGTGATCGACAGTTATTAAGACAAATGCATTGGACATTAATTGTATATAAGAAGCCAAATGATTAAATTAAATATCACCTGAAAAAAAAAACCTGTTTTCAGTAGAGGCTAGCTACTCTACACAACAATAATGCTAGTGTATACAACAATAATGAACCTTTTAAAATAAGCTTCCCTCACAGACAGCCATTTTATTTTTAAAAAAAATGAAATCATAGCTGAAAATAAAAATTTGCGGAGGTTAAGGGGGGCATGCATGTTAGATATTGAGTTTGCTAATATTAAGGGTTTGGAAGAATTTGTGGTTATATAATAATTTTATACTTGTGATTTATTATATCTGACCATTTTTTGAGCCTTCTATGTTTAAAAGTATCTTAATTTAAAAAATTAACTTTTTTCTTAGTTTCGTGTTCACACGAGGGGAGGTGCACCCTTTATTCTTAATTTCTATTTTCTACTCTTTTTCTTTTTTTCAAGGGTAATATATGGCCAATGCCAGTGGGCTCTTATCCCCGCTGGATCCAAGCTCCTAAATTTAATTTGAGAACTTGAATTGAGTCTAGGACTCTTTTTTTTCCTTCAAATTATATACTCTACTCATAAATTAGTAAGAGAAAAATCAACTCTTTTCCAATTATGGTTTGTGGATAGAGCTACTATATTCCTTCAAATTTATGTGGAATGAATCCAGGGCCGTGCTGTAAAAATAATGGTCTAAGTGAGTCCTAATTAAATCCTAGCTATAAACGTATCAATTGAATTATACCATATTTAAAAAGGGTAATGCTCAGTATGTTAAAAGATGTTGTCACTGTTAACCGTTTTTATTTTTATTTAAATAAACGTGAGGTCCACAAAAAAGAAAAAGCTGAAATTAATAATAATAAATTTCTGTTGCTATAAAAGAGTAGAATTATTATTATTATTTGATTCTACTGTCTCCTACAGACGAATCCAGACAAATTCATCAACATAATTGGTCTCATTCATTTTTCCCAATCAAGCTGTGTGGGTTAACATTCGTATCCTTTTATAAAAATATCGTTCAGTTGTGTCTGCCAATATATGCAGGGATAAGACTATAATATTGATTCACACGATCAGGACAAAATAAGGCATCTAGATTCATGTAATATCGTTATTGGACGCTTGATCAGCTGTCAGTTTTGTACTACATCATGACCACCTACCTATTATTTGAAGGGACAAATAACATAGTGTCAGTTCTATTCCATCGAAAATCCCACTAATACAAGAAGTGACGGAAGTTCTTATGATAAATGCATTACATAAGAAATCAAATTATTAATGCTGTAGCAACTGATCACTCCCTTATATGAGTAAATTCCTTTCTGAGGATGTGAGTAGTTTCCTCTCTAAAAACGAAGCAGTTTTCTTCTTATTAACTCGGAGTATGCCACGATAAAAATAACTTTGTTGGTCCCAATTAAGAGTTGGAATCGAAAAAAAATTAAAGAAAACACCGAAATTTTTTGTTCAGTTAAAACCAAAAATACCGGCTCAGTTTTCACTTCTTAGTTTTAGGGTTTAGAAAACCAAATTTTTTAGTAATTTTAGAAAATTGGGCACTTGTTTTGTTATTAAGGGTTGGCACAGACACACTCACAAAGTTTTTTATATATATATATATATAACTAAATAAATCGATTCGATTTGATTTCAAATTGATTCTTTTTCCACTTCGCTTGGAAATAGAACCGAACATAAAATTAATCGATATCTGCTCTAATATTAACAGCTTTACGATTTATAAAATATCAGTGGTATTATTTCTATAATTAAAAAAATGATTAAAATAAATATCACCTGAAAAAGCCTGTTTTCAAGAGACGCCACTCTATCCAACAATGAACCTTTGAAATAAGCTTCCCTCGCAGCCAAAGTCAGCGGCAAGTGCTGTCTCTGTCTCTCGCTATTATTGCTATTACAGCCCCATTTTGCCAAATTTTGTTTCCTTTCTAAATCTTTCATCTATGGCCACACCCAAAACACAGCAAAATTCAGAGTGATGACCAAAATATAAGAAACTTAAAGAGAAAATTATTTAATTTAATTTCACCGCCCTGAGACTTACAATGGATTCTAAATGATCCAGTCTTGAAACCAGAGGCACGGAGATGGAGGGGTGAGCATGTTTTTCATTTTCCATTTACTTTCAGGCCTTCAGAGCTTCAGTGGTGTTATAGACTTGTGATTTAATGATGGAGATGGGAGACGGGAGACGTGAGCATGTTTTTCATCTTAGAAACGGTTATTTATTCCTCCTTTTCTGTGAAATTATTGACTTGACCTCTCAGGATAATGCGGTAGTTTGTTATGTACGTGTCCATTTTGCATCCATTATGGGCGTCACTACAGTATAATATGATTCAACAATTATTTATATGATTTATGTATTTGTGCAATAATTATTATGTTAATACTAGTATGTTCGTAAAATTAGCAATTAGATGTTTACTAATATTTTCCGTAAGAATCTATTGAGATTAATGTAGACTAGTTTTTGGTCTAAATTTTGATCCTTATACTAGGTAGATCTACATCAACTAATATACATGGATATATATGCTTTACCTCATTCTCAAGTTAGTTTTCTATTCCCATATTTGAATATACGTGTAGCTACTAAGGGTCAGTTTGAGATTGCGGAGGCTGATGAAATAAGTTGCTTGTACTGTACAGTTGAAATAAGCCGCTGATTAAAAAAATAGATTCATGTTTGGTAAATTGTATTGTTGTGGTTGTTGTGAGTTTGAAAATTAGAGTATATGCATTTGATAAATTTTATTATGAAAGTGTTGTTTTATTATATAATGACCAAAATAGGCATAAGTTTTTAATTGCTTGTGTATTTTTAGAGTATGTTTAATAAATTATTTAGACACAACTTTTTTTCTTAAATATATAAAATTACATTAAAAAAACTCAATTAAAAAAATCTAAAGAAGTTCATAATCTGTTACATAAAATATGATAAAAATTCAAATTTATACATAATCCAAGTAAAATAAAAGTAATATGTAATACATTCACAATAAATTTTTTGCAATAAAGTTCCTCAAATTTTCCATTTGTTAGGATCATGAGCCATTAGTATTGTGATGCTCTTAGATTAAAAATATAAATATATATAGATTAAACTTTAAAAGGCATAGTTATGAAATTAGAATATGAACTTATTGGATCAAAACTTAAGAGAACATACGTGGTTATGGTGGTAACTAAATTATGACAGTAATATAATATCTAATAATTTATATATTAGGGTTTATTGAAAAGTAAGATACAATTGTCTTTCTATTAAAATATAGTGCTATAATACGACTTTTAAAAAAGTGTGATAGTTTATTAAATAAGCTACTTATGAAAAGCAGCCCCTACCCACTTTTAAAAGTTATTGACAAAATGAAAAAAATTATAAAATAAACTAATTAAAAAAAATTATCAAATACTATTTTTATAAAAAATTATAAAATAAGTAATTTATTGGATTTCAAACTGTAATTCAAAACTGTCCATATATCATAATATTCAAAGGATTTATGCATCTGGTTTATTTACATATGCGAGAGAAATATCTATCCTACCCAACTATGGGAGAAGAATGAGTCTCAACACGCTCGACTTTGAGAGCGCACAAAGTTAAGAGGCCAGGTTATTTGCCATTGGGTTATAAGCTTAGTGGCTCATATTAATTAATTGTTAGTAAAATCTAAATGAAGATTGGAGATGACGTGAAATCATACATACCACTTAAATTTAGTTTCAGGGTCAAGCTTCAATTCACTCGAGTTAAAATGACATATGTTAATTTATCCTTTAAAAATATGAGATCTTCAATTCATCTCCAAAATATTGTTCAACTAAAAAGGTAAAATTGTATTTACGTACTTTGTTGATGCTCAACAAAATGATAAAAAGATGTAGGTTAATTTCCAGTACACCCAAATTTTTCAATAAATTTCAGTATACACCCAAACATTTCAAAAATTTTACTTTGCAACCAAATGGATAAGTTTTGTTTTTAACTACTTAATCTTTTATGAATAACTTAAAATACTAATATTGTCCTTGATGAATAAGTTAAAAAAGAAAAAAGAAAATGCAGGTAAATTCTAATCAGCTAAAAGCAAATTAAATTAAATTTAACAAAAACAAAATTAGGAATGAAAAAAAATTCATTAAACGTAGCTAAAATTCTAGTTAACTTTTAAAAAAAATTAATAATCCCTTATTAACAATAATTTAAATTATTTTCCCATCACTTCTTTGCAGGAATAATATCTCTCACTTGATTCAATTTGCAATCTTCTCCACCAGCTTGCATTCGAAAACCACCCAAATCCTAATCAAAACATAAGACAATGGTATTAATAGAGAAGTAGGGAATTTTTGAGAGAATTTTTATTACCGATATTGAGTAATTACAAGGATTCAGTGCTAATCCATTAAAGCCACAGCTGCTTAAATATATTTGCAAAAACTAAGAAACTAAGCAAATAGCTAATAAATACAAGATGCCCAGCACAACTAATTTATTTCATTGATTTCATGACTTAGACATACAATTCTTGCTCTTCAAGAGTTTACTGCGATGGTCAAGATTGATTTCATCTAATGGTTGCTGTTGTTGTACCATCCTGATACAACTACCCATTTATCTCTACATTCCCGTCACTTGCGGCTCTGCTCAGTGCACCTCTTAAAATGTTGTTTGTCAGTTGCCACGTCATTAGCTACCACTTGTATTGCTCCATGTTAAATGATCAACATCTATATCTCTAACACCCCCACTCAAGCTTGGCAGTCTTGCCAGACTCTAAGCTTGTTCTTGTGAAACTCAAAACTTTCATATGGCAGTGTATATCTATTAGTTACTTGTCTCCTATCTGGAATATATTTGATTTCAACTTGTCCCTTCTTGATCAGGTCTCTTAAGAAGTGTAAATCTATTTCTATATGCTTTGTTCTGCCATGGAAGACAGGATTTTCAGCCAAGGCAATGGCACTTTTATTATCACACCAAATCACAGTCTTAGGTTCAATCTGGTAACTGAACACATTTAGCAAGGACATGATCCATTTGATTTCTGCAGCTCCATTTGATAAGGCTCTATATTCAGCCTCCGTGCCAGACTTTGATACAACTCTTTGCTTCTTCGCACTTCATGATACCAGATTATCTCCCAGGTAAACACAGTATCCACCAATGGACTCTCTATCATCCTTATCAGCCGCCCAATCTGCATCAACATATGCTTTTAGTTTGAATTCTCTTCCCGCCTTGTAGTACAGGCCATCATTACATGTCTCCTTCAAGTATCTCAGAACTCTTTTGCAACCTTGCCAATGCTTGTCTTTGGGATCCTTAATGTACTGACTTAGTTTATTAACATTGAAGGCAAGCTCAGGTCTGGTTTGGTTGGCATATTGTAATGCTCCCACCACACTCCTATAAAGTGTTTTATCTTCAAGTTCAGCTCCACCTTCTTCAATGTCTGGGTTGAGTCTATATTTTACACTTGTACTCATGGGAGTAGGACTTCCTTGCAGTTTGCCATGTTGGTCTTCTTGAGCAAGTCATGTATGTACTTGGTCTGTGTAAGGCGCATTCCATCTTCATTCTGTTCACCTACCAAGGAAGTAGCTTAGTGATCCCAGCTTCTTAGGTGCGAATTTTCCCTTCACGTTTTCAATCACGCCTTGTATTTGTTTAGGTTCACTTCCAGTCACCAGTATGTCACCAACATACACAAGCACTATCACCAGCTCCTTTCTAATTCTCGTATAGAAAAGTGAGGTGTCAGAAATTGCATTCTTGAACCCCTACTCTGGCAGTGCACATCTGAGCTTTTCATACCAGGCTCTTGGGGCTTGTTTTAAGCCATAAAGAACCTTCTTCGATCTGCACAAATGATTTGGGAACTTTTTGTCAACATAGCCTTTGCACTGATCCATAAAGACTTCCTCATTTAGATCACCATTCAAGTAGGCATTATTTACATCAATTTGGTTCACATCCCATCCCTGATTCACTGCAAGCCCCAATACTACTTTGACTGTTGCACTTTTTGCAACTGGACTGAATGTCTCGGTGTAGTTAACTCCTGCTATCTGGTGATACCCTTTCGCTACTAATCTTGCCTTATGTCTTGCTATGCTCCCATCTGGATTGTACTTGAGCTTATACACCCACTTGTTCCCAACTATCTTCATCTCCTTGTTTGGTTCGACAAGTTCCCATCTGTTATTGAGTTGAAGTGCCTTGAACTCATCTTCCATGGCCTTATTCCAGCTTTTATTAGCTAAGGCTTGGGCTGTACAGCTTGGTAAAAGTTCAATATCTTTCTGTTCCCACTTTGCTAGGTAAATCTTAGGCTTGAAAATCCCAGTTTTGGATCTAGTTATCTCTGGATGGCCCATTGGTTTTTCTTGTGGTGGTTCAGGTTTGTCATTATTCAAGTTTGATTCATTAGGTTTTCTAGTGTAGTGTTTGTATGTAAAGGTGAGGTTTCAGTTTCAAGATTTTCTGGTATTATCTCTTCATAATCATTTACTTGTGATGGTGTGGGAGCCTGCTCTTGAGAACTGAGATTAGGTTCTACATGGGTAGATGAAATTAAATCAGATGATACACATGGAACTGTCAGTGGCTGCATATAGTAGTATGGTGTATGTATGATTTGTGACTTACTATGACCACTAAATGATGGATCGCTGCTGTATGGAAACTCTTTTTCATCCAAGACAATATTCCTAGCTATGCAGACTCTTCCAGAACTGTCCAAGCATTTATAACCTTTATGTTGTTGACTGTAACCAATAAAGATGCATTTTGATGACCTAAACTGTAATATATTTGTGTTGTATGGTCTGAGATGTGGATAGCAGGCACATCCAAAGGTTTTGAGAGATGCATAATCTGGTTCTTGATGAAAGAGTTTATTGTAAGGAGTTGAATAGCTCAGGATTGGTGTGGGAGGCCTGTTAATCAAATAGACAGCTGTTTCACAAGCTTCCCACCAAAATTTTAATGGCAGTTTCGATTGTGCTAGTAAGGTGAGTGCAGTTTCAATGATGCGTCAGTGTTTCTTCTCAATACTGCCATTTTGGTGTGAGGTATATGGACAAGGGTGTCTAAAGTTTATGCCATGTGTTTCAATGTAGCCTTTTAATGTTCTAAACTCCACCCCCTCCTCTCCCCCAATCACTCTGAAGATTTTTAATTTACAATTAGTCAGATTCTTAATTAAATCCTTAAACTTTATAAAAACTGCAGTAGTTTGTGCTTTATCATTTAGTGGATATATCCAAATATATCTTGTGAAGTCATCTACTAGGCTAAGGTAACATTTATGTCCACTATTTGAATTAAGGGGTGCTGTTCCGCACACGTCCATGTGAATTAGCTCAAGAGGCACACACAAAGAACATTGTAGATGACTAAAAGGCCTCTTGAGCTAATTAGCAAAACAAAGCAAAGAACATACATATACAATCAGTCCGTTTTAAATTTGGTCTGAACAAAACAAAGAACATTGATTTTCTTATTCAGGTACTTGCTAGAATCCAGTGGTAGGATTTATCAATGAAAAGCAAATTGCGCAAAAGAGCGCTTTCATAGAAAAATTGTTGATGAAGGGTGTGATTTGTTAAAGAATTTTTCTGGTACCCAAATTAAACTTAAAAAGCTATCTTGAAGAATCAAAAGACCGTTACCATATTGCTAAACAATTTTTTACAGAGGCATCATTTGGTGACTGGAAGATGTCTTCGAAATAAGCAATATGATAAGTGCGGCTAATGATCACCCAAATCATTGGACACCAATCACGGAGCAATGAAACAATCATCCCAAACTAGATCTTGTCACTTCATACGCCAAGAAGCATGCAGCATTTGCAGGAACACTTCTGGCCATGGCAGGGCTGAAACCCTTGTACAAGCCTTTGACACCTTCTGATTTCAGGATCTTTTTGAAGGCATCAATGGAACCAGAGAATTTGGGATTTTTGTAATCATCGACCTGAATAACACTCTTGACAACATCAGTGGGGTAAACAGAGAACCAGAAACAAGCTCCAGATAAACCACCTGCCAAAAGCACTGCTCCTCTTCCCAACTGAGAGGTGTCTTGGCCTCCTGCCATATACTGTTTCACCAATTCATACACACCAAACATGGCAGCATTCCCTGGAACCTCACGTGCCATTGTGGGAACCAGGCCCTTGAAGAGACCCCTAAGACCACCTTCTGATCTAAGAACACGCTTAGCCACATCCACTGGTCCACCATACTTCACTGCCACACCAACTTGGCCAGAACCTGCTAATGCACTTTGGGCTTGCAACCTGCTCCACAAAGAGAGACAAGCAATTAACAGGGGTAGCTTATGGTTTAAATAACAAGATGGCAGACTAATGATTAATGAATTTTTTTTTCAATAATTTAGCAGCTGATAATTAATAAGGACAACAGTTTATGCCCTTAAGTTGAGACAGGTATTGGAGAAAGAAAAACAAATTAATTCAAATTGTTGAAAAATACAAATAAAAAATTTGAAAAGGAAATATATTAGTTTCACTGATTTACATTATTTTTTCTCAAATGGATATGCTACATATTGTCCAGGATGTGAAATTTAGCAGTATATAACAAGACTACTATGCTCTTTAAACTAAGAAAAAGATAATTCAAAAAAGGTTTCTAGTCCAAGTTCAATCATTCAGATGATCAGCTCACGGCATTTATATAAACAGAAAGACTAAACTACTTACCTGCATTTGATCAATTCTGTGGGGCAAGCAAGAAAAGAAACAGCAACACCAGCCCCAGCCCCGCAAATAATCTGCTGGTTGACGGTTAGTGGGGCACCAGGTTGAGATCTGAGCAGTGCCTCCATTTGTCCTCTCACTGTAAATAGGAGGGCATTAAAAGCAGCAACAGTAGCTAGTGGAGCTCCCATACCTTTGTACAAGCCCCTTGGCCCTTCGGCAGCTATGGTTTGCTTGACGGCATCCATGGCACCAGCATACTTGGGAGGTTGGCCGGGGAGTGGAACAGGCTGGCTTTGAAGCTTGACCTTGATGGTATCAAATGGGTGCCCACATATTAATTGTGCTGCCCCTCCAACAGTCCCAGAAAATAGATCCTTGGCTATGTCTCCCATCTGCAGAATAGCATGGAAATATAAATTCAAATTATCAAGGGGAGAATGTTGATAGTTTGAAGAAAATACAATAATGTTCATGATTATCAGTGTTAAAGCCATCATAAACAGATCATTAGATAATATCTCCAGGTTCATTTCTGGGTTTAAATGGAAATGGAACAAATCCAGGACAAATAAAGGGGCTAAGTTTTTTCTTACAACCACAGGCATAAACTAATACAACATGAGATAGCTGCTCATTCTACAAGCAACAACACCAATATACCAACCTAAAGACCAGGCAGATGAAACTTCAAGAATTGCTTCGACACTTGGTTCCAATTTAAAGCAAAAAGATTTACATGAAAGTTCTTTTATTTAATCTTAACATCCATAACGAAGCAAGAAGATAATGCTTCCTTTATTATCAAAGACACGCCAGACTATTGCATTTCTATTATTTATTACTTTTAGCAGAAGCAAGAGAAACCAGAGAATAGCCAATTAGAAAAAGCCAATAAAATACGTGGAAAAAATAATTTAGTGATCAATTGAAGATTCTAGAAAATCCATAATACTTGTTTCTGGTCACCAACAGCCTTAAAACCAGCACTATTGTATTCACTAGAGCATCCATCTTGCTCATAGAAAACAAATCAACAATCATGGTTATATGCCTATTCTCCAATACAGCACATGTTATACACCCTAGAGCATCCATCAGCTCATAGAAAACAGATCAATGATCATGGTTATACGTCTATTCTCCAATACAGCACATGTTAGCCTCAAGATTATGTCTATACTGTTCTCAAATGAATTTGATTTTGAAGCATCACGTGTTCCCTTTACCCCAGACAGTATTTGGAAGCCACAACTAACAGATACCTTGTCATGGCAGCTTCACTCACAATAGGAAGCTGATAAACATATAGCCCTCAACTGAACTAAGCTTTACCTTAGCTGCGTTGATCAGCGAGAGATATCTTGAAGGATAACGTTTTTATAGCACATATATGAAACTAAGAGAAAACGAAGCAAGCAAATGAAATACAACCAATATCATTCACCAGCTATTCGCAATATGAGAATGAGATTAAGTTTGAAATCTAAGTTTCATAAACTCGAAAAACCTAGCTTCAGTTATTCTTGTGTTGAATACTATTAGAACCTGCTAATTGGAAGCAGAAGGCAGCAATGACTAGATCATTACAGACGCGTGCAGGCACAAATACGACATTAATTTCAGACTCAGTATAGCAATAAGCAGTGAGCAGCCTTCACAATGTGAAAGGAGTATATACGTTCAATAGTAACAAACAAGTTCAAGAAATCAAATATTGCAATAATTCAATAGCCCAAAGTAAGCCAAACAAAACTACATTTACTTTTCAATAAAAATTCATTATACCCACATCACAGATTAAATTTTACTACTTATAATCACAATATTAAACATAAACTAGGAACCTTACCAGAGCCGATTCTCACTGGCACCGGAGTAAGCAGAGCCCCGAGAACGGCAACCGAATCTAAATGGAGAAAAGTTGTTTCCCTCAAATGATTCAATTTGAGAAAACACAAAGTATTAGATTAAAAGGAGGGTATTCAAATTAAAAATACGCCAGGAAAAAGGAACTGGGTTTTATTTTTCTTATTTTTTCTTCCGGGTTTACTTTTTTAATGAGAGAAAAAAAGGAATGATAATAGAAAAAAAGATACTAAAAAGGAAGGAGGTAGGTAATGGGATATTGGAGGCTGTGACAATCTTTAAATAAAAGGAAAGAAAAATAAAGAAATGAGCCTTGAAGCAGATTTACAGGCACAGCCACATGAGAGTGGTTAACTGGACAAAAACCAACCACTCTATTTCAGCGTCGAACTCACACCAATATCAACATGTATGTGGTGTTGGTAAAGATAATGACAAAAACAGCGATTTGATTCAATCTTTGAGGACGAGGCTCCTTCTGTTTTGCGCCACAAACTCAAAATTTTGCCTTTACTTTTTTTAATTATTACACAATAGCAGCTTTTCAGACTCCATTTATTTTTTAAATAGTATTTATTTAAGTAAATTTTTTATTTACAAAATTTTACTTGTTGCCGGTGAAAATTTTTATTAACACTTCTAAAATTATTTTATTAATTTTTTCAAAAAATTATATTATAAAAATAATGTAATAAATTATCAAATAATTAAAAAATATTTTAATATTTTTAATATTTAAAATAAATTTTTAAATCTTTATTTTTAAAATTTAAATTATTACTAGTAGGAGTAAAATACTTATTTAATTTTTAAATTTTTATTAAGAATAATAAAATAATAATAAAAATTTTGACGAGAGTTTATGAGAGATTAAATAAAATACTTATGACTAAACAAACTCTTAACTTTTATAATTTGAAGCAAAATTACAAACCCATCCACTAGATTATTATATATATATATATATAATGTTAAAATTTACATAATAATTATTTAACATATTATATATAATTATTTATTTATTTGAATTTGAAATTATATCAACTAGAAATAAGTAAACTGCTCAAAAAATTAGACTTAGCAATTATGAAAATAAGGATAGGAGTGTCTTGTATAATTTTTAAAATACACAAATTACATTAAAATTTCTAGCAATACTGTTGGGACTAAACTAATTTTTCTATGAAGAGATTATAACTTAATAAATGTATAATTAAAAAAATTTAATGTTTTAACTTAGTCATACTTATACAAGTGATTTTAAAAGAAAGTATGCAATATATTAAAAATCAATTAAAGGAACATGTTAAATCTAATGAATAAATATTGATAAAAGAGATAGACATATTTTTAAAAACTAGTTCATATATCTATATAGAATTATGCAAAGTAATCTTAGAAATCTAAATATTTGCATTCTATTTAATGTTTTTCCCTCAATATAAATTCCATAAATTTTGTACATTATATAAATCATTGTTCCAAACATTTTTTTTAAAATATTTTGTTTCATTTTAAAAAGTTAAACCTTTAATGTAGGATAAATATATTTTTTAGAATAAACAAATAATTGTTATTATGTGGAGGCAATTTTCATTAGATAGGATGATACGAATGCCGTCAAGAACTGACGTGAGCCTAATCAATTTAGTTCCCAAGATCAAATCTAAACCAGAAATTAATTGGAACCCCGACCTAATGCTTATTGAAAGCATTTACCTTGGTATGTGAAGACGCCACAATCAGTTATAGATGGTCTAATTGACAAGTTCAAAATTTGAATGCCACAGAAATCCAATAAGTTCAAAGACTTGGTAAAGAACCAAAGAGAATTAACTTTTTCACCAATTGCATAAAAAAAATTAACTTTGTTTATTGGATATGAGTACATGATAGAGGGTTGGTTACAAGAATTTTTGAAAATAAATCCTAAACCAAAAATCAAATCTGAATATGAATCTAAATAAATAGTAAAGAATATAAATCAAATCAAAATCCTAATCTAAGCAAATAGGAAATAATCTAAATCAAATCATAATTATAATATATGTAAATAGGAAAAAAACTAAATCAAATCAGGATCCTAATTAGCTTAAATGTCTTACATCAATTAAAATGAAAACTAGTTGATTAAAATAGAAATAATTAATTTGTTTCCCTAATAGTCTCCTCAAGAAATGGGAAAGTATCTGAAAAAGGAAAGCAATATATTTTCTCGCCATAATATGCAACCCAACTCCCTATTTTATAGAAGTGATTATTTGAAAATTTCAAGAGCTTGAATCTTGCATTTATCATGTGCGATTTCTTCAATGAGCCTCCAAGAATTTGATTGAGCATAAGTTGCTTGAATCAATTCATTAAGCGCTTCTTTAAATTTCTTTGTCTGAGCTCTTTTAATAGGTCTGACGGGAACTTGAATAAGATCTAAATATGCCTCATCCCATGTGCTTGCGATAGTTTTATCCTTAATCTCATCACAGGATCTACAAAATTTATAACTTATTATAATATTGAGTTTATTCTTATTTATAACTAGTCTAAATTGGAAACATAATTTTTGTGACTATATGAAGGTTATTCTTATTCAAGATATTTAGATAGATTTTACTATAACTAAATAATTGGTTAACGATATGGACTAAATTAATATTTACCTTTTAAATTTATTATTC
This sequence comes from Citrus glauca, assembly GCA_029633175.1. Taxonomy (NCBI): domain Eukaryota; kingdom Viridiplantae; phylum Streptophyta; class Magnoliopsida; order Sapindales; family Rutaceae; genus Citrus; species Citrus glauca. The sequence goes on from JAQOOD010000004.1 coordinate 17,306,193, forward strand.
AAAAGTTAATGCATAAAGAACAATATTCTAGGGCATCGAGAAAAAACTCCTTTTTTTTTTGAACTACTATAAAACCTTAAGGAAATTTTACTTTGCACAAAAAATATGTTACCAAAATTACCAAAAACATGGAAAAGATCAAAATACTCCTAATTTTTTTTTCAAGTCTCTTACTAATTTGTGGGGGTATTTTGGTCTTTTAAAGAGACAATAAATCAGGATTCCCTTTGATAAGTATACTACGACATAGGTAGAACTTTACTAATATTTACAATTAGAAATATATTGAGACCTTTGATAAATTTATTATTGCATAGCTCAAATTTTCACTTGCACTTAAGATTGAGAGATATATATGTTCTACCCATGTTAATGAGGGATACATTTAATAAATGAATATTAACTCTCAAACTTATTTTTTGAAGGTTAATGCATAAATAACAATATTTTAGGGTTTCGGGTAAAACTATTTTTTTCAACAACTATACAATCTTAAGGAAATCTTACTTTGCACGAAAAATATGTTATTGGAATTACCAAAATTGTAGAAAAGATTGAAATGCTCTTAAATTTTTTGCAAGATTCTTATTAAATTATGGAGGTATTTCAATCTTTTAAAGTGGTAATAAATTGAGACTACATTTAATAAGTATATTATGATAAACTTCAGATTTTACGAATATTTACAATAAAAAATTTATAAGTATCTTTAATAAATTCATTATGGCATAACTTGAATTTTTACTTTTACTTAAGACTGGAAAGATATCTATTTCATTCATTTTAATGACAGAGAAATGTGTCTCCTAACTAACTAAATTTGGAACTGATACTCTCAAAAGCTCGAGAGCATGCGTGAGGATTGGTGGCTGGAGGCTACGAGGCCATATATTGGTGGTTGTTTTGCTTTGTTGCAATAAAACATAGAGTATTTTTGTTGTTTTAAATTTTTTATAATTTCGATTATATCATCTTCTGGCAATACTCTTCATATAATGACCAAATTATTATTATATGGGTCAAGTTGTCAAACACAATAAACATGAGTTGGTTTATGGTGTGTTTACTAATCAATAATTGAAATTGTTAACATAATTATTTCTTTAATATTGATTTTGATGATAACAAACTTGATTAAGATTGATTTAAAAGCTCAAATTATTCTTTCATATAGTTTTCATACTATAAAAAGAGTTTTGAAATCAACAAGTATTACTTGAAATTTTGGAGAATGACTTATTTGAAAAGTGTTATAGCATTTTGGGTTATATCATAATTTTAGAAAGTTTTGAGATTAACAAAGCATTATTTGAAAATTCTGAAATTGGATCTCTTTGTAAACTTTCATAACGTTTTGGGCTATAATACAATTTTATAAAGTTTTGGGATCAAATTATAAATTTAGAAAATAATTTCACTGTAGCAATCACCGTAGTAAATGGCTAACCGTTTATTTAAAACGACTAATCGATAATTTTCAGAAAGTATGGTCTGCAAAGTATTATTAAAATGATAATTCCGGAATATAACGGTGAATCGTTTACTGAAAACGGTTAACCAATTATTTTCAGATTGCTAACCTTGAACCGTTTAGTAAGAACGGTTAAACCAAATTTATTTTGCAGGTCTCTGGAATTTACTAGTGAAAGGGTAAGACTAAACGGCAAACTGTTTATTTGAAATTTGACTTAATGGTAACTTTTGACCAGCCTAAATGGTTAACCGTTAATAATTAACGATGAACCGTTTTTGGGTCAATAGTTTGTAAAGGCTAGTTTTCAGCTCCAAATATAAATAAGCTCGTTCAAATTCAAAGAAGGGGGATCACAACACAACCATTGAGCTTATATTCGAGAATACAATCTTCATAGAGCTTTAAACACATTCTTGCTTTATCTATTCACACATTGGACATTGATTTGTAATATTAAATATTGTGTGAGAGAAAACAAATTTGTAATTTTTTACTTTGAGTGATTGTAAGTGTTGTGATACACTTGGGTTAAGACATTGGGGATAATCCCTTGTTGTAAAGGTTCATTGACACCTTGAAGTCAATTGTAAATGTTTGAAGCCTTGGAAAGGTTTGGATAATGAAATCCTTAAGCCAGGTGTGCTTGGAGGCGTGGACGTAGGCGGAGATTGCCGAACCAAGTAAAAATCCTTGAGTTTGCTTTCTCTTCCCTTACTCATTTATTATTGTGCTTTCATTGAATTTGTTGTTTTCAAATTTATTAAGGCATTAGATTGGATTGTTGTGTGATTTGTTTAGCTTAATTTTTAAAATCTCAATTCACCCCCTCCTGGGTTGCCTAGTTAGTATTTCATTTGTTATCAGAGCGAGTTGCTCTTGTGTAGACTTAACCGTCTAGAGTTAAAGATTAATAGCAATCCAAATTAGTTCAACTTTCATGGAAGGTCAATCCACCATTAGACCTCCATTCTTTAATGGTAATGACTACCCTTATTGGAAAATTAAGATGAGAGTGTTTTTACAAGCCTTAGATTATGAAATATGGGAAATAGTTTGTGATGGTTCATTCATTCCTAGGAAGAATGCTTTAAGTGAGTTGGATAAAAAAATATGTCTTTAAATTCCAAGGTTATGAATGCTTTATTTTGTGGCTTAGATAAAAAAGAATTTCATAGAGTTTCAAATTGTTATAATGCTTATGAAATTTAGAGAAAACTTGAAATTGTATATGAGGAGACTACAAACGAGGAGGAATTTCATGAAGTGTCGAATTTGGCACTTATGGCAATTGGAGATGAATCGGATGATAAACTTGATGAGGTAAATGATCTTCCTACTTATGATGAATTACATGATGCTTTTAAAGAATTGCATGATGAGTGGACGAAACTTGGTAAGAAGAATGCATGCCTTAAGAAGAAAATGCTAGAACTTACAAATGACAAGGATACCATGCAAAAATGCATTGATTCATTAAATGAGAAGATAAAGGAATTAGAATTAGAGAATAAAATATTGCATGATGAAGTTGCATTATCAAATGAGAAATTTAGCACTTCACACAAGCATATAGAATCACATGTAGATAACTTGAAAAATGAAAAGGATACTTTACAAAAATGTAATGATTCATTAAATGAAAAGATCAAAGGACTAGAGGTAGAAAATCAATTTTGCATGATAGAATTGCGTCATTTAAAGGTAAACAAAGTATTTCATATGAGCATGAAAAATCACATGTTGATGAGTTGATGAAAGAAAATGAAGTGCTTAAGAAAAAGAGTAATGAGTTTAATGAAATTGTGTTAAAATTCACAAATGGTCAAAAGAACTTAGAAAATTACTAAGCCCTCAAAAATGTGTGTTTGATAAAGGAGGACTTGGGTATAAGCCTTACTTGAAACAAAAATATTATAAGAATTATTTTGTTAAGACCACCTCCACAAGTGATCATAAGATTGTTTATCATTATTGTAATGGAAATGGTCATATGAGTTTTATATGTCTAATTAAGAGAAATGTATATTATGGAGTCAAATGTATTTGAGTTTCAAAAAGAATTAAATCTAACGTTCAAGGACCCAAGAGTATTTGGGTACCAAAGTACACAACTTGAGTATTTTTTTATAAGTACCACAAATAAGGAATGGTGGAGAGTTCCTTAATGAAGCCTATGAGGATAATCGCTTGATCATGGTCTAAGCAAAAATGATGAGTAAGATTGATTTAATTATTTTGATAACAATTATTGCCTTATTGATTATAAGTGATGGTCTTTTAATCTTAGTAAATATTTCATATTTTATCATAACATTAAATGCATTAACATGATGTGGATAAAGTTTATCTTGGCTATTTACTATATTGAGTGGATAATGATAAATGGATAGTAGCTTGAATTTGTGAAAGTATACTTATATATTTACATGATCGAAATATCATTGTGTTTAACATTGAGTGCTTTATCATGATGCATGGTTATATATTTATGATGATAGGTTGTCAACTCATCATGATATATTTGTTTGATTTTGATGATTGTATGATCTATGATTTCATCTTCTTAATTGTCTATCATCTTTGTTCATCTCTTATGTATGTGTGAATTCATATGCCATTAATTGTGTTATATCATTTATAAAATTTGTACAAATGACTTATTGCTCTTATGAATTTGATCACTTGTTCTTTACTTATAATGATGGCTTTTTTTAATAGCTATATTGATTTTGATGATCTATATATTGTTATTATGTACTTATGCTTTACTTAAGTTTTGATGATAAAGAATGTGCATTGATGATTACATTGTATTTGATGAAGCTTTGATCTTATGCAATCTATGATTAATGAATGAATGCATATTTTTGTACTTTATCGATGTATTGTTGAATATGTCTTACTTGTTTTAAATGATATGGAAAAAGGGAAAAATACATATACTTCGAGAATTTTAAGCATATAAGATTTTTTAAGTTATATTGAAATGTCACATTAGATCTTTGATGAATTTAGTTGTCTTGATTTATAAAATGTGATTGGTAATTATGGAGCTTGGATAGTTGATAATGCCAATTTGGTAAAGAAATCAAAATCTCTTTGCGAAGAGTAATTTTTAAAAATTCGGCATAAACTTGAGATGATTTGATTTCTTGATGATTGATGATTATATGTGCGTTGCTTGATGAATTGATGGAGTTGGTGGTTTGTTATAATTGTTTAAACTTATATGGAAGTGTTTTTAACTATGTTGTGAATTTGAGGATTTGTTCATTTTTAAGGGGAGACTCTATCGAAATTTTTGCTCACATAAAATGGGTAATATCTTCATCGAATTATTTTTTATGATCTTGTTTCGATTGCATCTATCTATCTTTTCTTTTTTATGATGAAGGAGGAGATAAATATGATATGTTTTTGGATAAAATCATTTTGGTTAAAATTTTAAATTGGCCATATATTTAGGAGGAGCATATAGTATGATTTTGAATAATATGCATTTTGAACTTTTTTGTTGTCCAAAGGGGAGACAAAGTAATATATTATTTTGATGTTATCAAAAAGAGGAGAATAATATGGACTTTTGAATATTATTTTGATGATTAATATGTGATTATGGTGATGATTTTGAGATATGATGATGATTTGATTACATGGTATGTTTCATAATTTATAATAATTTAGGAGTAATATTACTAAACTTGTATTTGAGGTATGCTTGTTGTTAGGGGGAGTATCTATCCCAATTTCTAATCGGACAACATGGGTAATAAATTTGCTATTCTTTTCCTTTTCTACTAAGTTTTCTTTTTGATGATGAGGGGGAGAAGAATACATGTATTTAAATTTGTTAATTTAGGAAAATTGTAAGAGAAGATTATATTTAGGGGGAGCAATTTGTGGAATCATTTTTTAAATACATGAAATGTTTGTCATCATAAAAAATGGAGAGATTGTTAACATATATATTTTCATAATGTTGATTTTGATGATAACAAACAAGATTAAGAATGGTTAATCTTTTAAGCTCAAATTATTTTTTATATATTGTAAATAAATTATTACTTTTACATTATAAAGGTTTTATATTTAATGGAAAAATGATTTTATGAAATTGATTGTTTTTCAAGTTATAATTTAATTGAAAGAGTTTTGAAAACTTTGAAATCAACAAGTATTGTTTGAAATTTTGGAGAAGGACTTCTTTGAAAAGTGTCATAGCATTTTGGGCTATATCCTAATTTCAGAAAGTTTTGAGATTAACAAAGCATTACTTGAAAATTCTGAAATTGGATCTCTTTGTAAACTTTCATAACGTTTTGAGTTTTAAAATAGTTTTATAAAATTTTAGGGTCAAACTGTAAATTTAGAAAATAATTTCACTGTAGTAAACGGCTAACCGTTTATTTAAAACGACTAACCGATAATTTCTAGAAAGCATGTTCTGCAAAGTATTGTTAAAATGATGATTTCAGAATATACCGGCGAACCGTTTACTGAAAATGGTTAACCGATTATTTTCAGATTGCTAACCTTGAACCGTTTAGTAAGAACGGTTAAACCAAATTTGTTTTGCAGGTCTCTGGAATTTAACGGTGAAAAGGTAAGACTAAACGGCAAACCGTTTATTTGAAATTTGACTTAACGGTAACTTTTGACCAGCCTAAACGGTTAACCGTTAATAGTTAACGGCGAATAGTTTTCGGGCCAATAGTTTGTAACGGTTAGTTTTTCAGCTCCAAATATAAATAAACTTATTCAAATTCAAAGAAAGGGGATCACAACACAACCATTAAGCTTATATTGGAGAATACAATTTTCATAGAGCTTTAAACTCATTCTTTCTTTATTTATTCACACATTGGGCATTGATTTGTAATCTTAAATGTTGTGTGAGAGAAAAACAATTTGTAATCCTTAACTTTGAGTGATTGTAAGTGTTGAGATACACTTGAGTTAAAAGATTGTGGCTAATATTTTGTTATAAAGGTTCATTGACACCTTGAAGTCAATTGTAAACGTTTGAAGCCTTGGAAAGGCTCGAATAGTGAAATCCTCAAGTTCGGTGTGCTTGGAGGCGTGGACGTCGGCGGGGATTGCCGAACTACGTAAAAATTCTTGAGTTTGCTGTCTCTTCCCTTACTCATTTATTATTGTGCTTTCATTGAATTTATTGCTTTCGAATTTATTAAGGCATTAGATGGATTGTTGTGTGGCTTGTTTAGCTTAATTTTTAAAATTCCAATTCATCCCCCTCTTGGGTTGCCTAGTTTGTATTTAAATTCAAGGGTATGTTAGCCACATTATGAGCAGCCACATTCCAAGATATTGGAAAATAGAGCACTTTAAATTTTATACTAAGGGTAATTTTTAAAAACCTCCCCTCAGGTTTAGGCTTGTTGCAAGTAAATGACAAGAATATGTTTATTTGTAAAAAAACTCTTTACCGTCAGTTAATTTTAACATTGACCGTTAGTTGACTGTGCAAAGACAATATTACCCTTAACAACAATTTGTAGACGGAAATAGTTAAAAAAAAACTAAAATTGTTGGCTATTTTACTCTCTTTAAATTATTGATATTGTCTTAAAGTTTCTACAAGAAAGATAAAATTAAAAACTTGAAAAATTCTCTTTAAATTATTGATATTTCCTTAAAGTTCCTACAAAAAAGATAAAATTAAAAATTTGAAAATGCAATAGTTATAATCTTTACATGTGATATTGTAAATTTTTAGAATTGACAAGGATAAAATTGTCAAAAAATAGGGTTTGTGCTTTTCGCGCCAACAATTTTAGTTTTTTTAGTTATGTTAGTCTACAAACTATTGTTAAAGGTAATATTATCTTTGCACAGTCAACTAACAGTCAATATTAAAATTAACTGACGGTAGAGATTTTTTTATAAATAAACAGATTCTCGTTATCTACTTACAATAAACCCAAATTTCAAAAGAGATTTTTAAAAATTACCCTTTATACTATCTTTAATTCTCTTAATATTTTATAAGATTGTCTACTATATCTCCTTAAAACTGCTCATCTTCCTTAACACACGAGTCCAGTATAAAACCAGGTGATACATGGGCCCCAATGGACTTTTGAAAAATTTCAAAGTGTGATTTTAAAAAGCTTTATTTTCTTTGAAAATTTTAAAATTGCCTTATCTACTTTTTGAAACTAAGAAAATGCCCCAACTAATTTTAGAAAGCTTCAACCTACTACATTATTGAAAGCTCAATTCTGATGGGGTCTCTTTTCTCATTTTTTTTTTTTTTATGAAGCACAAAATAGGAGTTCAGAGTGGTTCACTATGACTCTTCTCACTATGACTCTTCAAGTCACTCAATAAGTGTTAGGTATCTTTATCAAAGTTTCACTCTCTATATCAAGTTAAACTCTTCCCAAGTGGTTGGTCAGAGATAAATAGAGTAATAGATAGTGGTGGGTAGCGAGTAAAGTTTCAAACATTTTGTTAGTGTTTTCAATGCTGTCTTAAAAGATGGACACTGAGAAGCTAATTAAAAAATGCAAAGCAATATCGGCGAATAGAGAAATAAAAGGAAAAGTAACTTTCAAAAGCAAAATGAAGGAAAGAAAAAAGGAGAAGATATTTGCAGGCTGCTTGGTGGGAAATGTGTTACTGAATAGAGAAGAGAGAAAGGAAAGCTTTAAAGCAGTCTTGCTGTCAGTGTGGAAAACGTTGAAGGAATATTTGTATGCTTCAGTTTAGGCTGATAAATGGTAAATGTTAGCAAGGGGGCCATGGCAGTTTGAAAAAGCATTGATTTGTTTAGCTGAACCAGTAGGAATAGGTGAAGTAACAAAACATGTCTTTAAACATGTGTCATTTTGGGCTCAAATCCTCGATGTACCTATTTTATGCATGGATATGGAGACAATCTGGAACTGGGAGAAGCTATCGGAAGTGTTGAAGAGGTTGCCACATATGTTATAGGGGCATGTTTCGGCAAGTATATTAGGCTTTGTATCTCTGTAGATATCACAAAACCCTTAAAAAAGGTTCTATCTTTAAAGCAAGATGATGAAAATGAGATAGCAAGAAGAGTGGATGAAAATGAGATAGTAAGAAGAGAATGAGACTGCAGTAGATGAAGAGAAAAGTAAAGAAAATGAAGCAAAGTAGATCTCCATGCCAGCAAGGTATGAAAGGCTACCAGACTTTTGCTATGTCTGCGACTACATTGGTCATCAACACAGAGAGAGTATTTATTATAAAAATCAATTGAGAGAGGAAATGGCATATGGACCAGGCCAAAGGCCCTTATAATAGTAGAAAATTTGAAGCAGAATAAAGGAAAAGAAAGTGGAAGAGCAGAATAGGATATTTAAAGCCAGACATTGCCAATAATGGAAGTACAAGGCAAACATGGTAATCTGGGTTAAAAATGATGAGCAACCAAAATCTAGAAAAAATGGGTGCAGGTCAAGGTCTATTACAAGAGGGGGATTTTCTAAAGACATGAAACCATAACAGTAAATAGCAATCAGCGACAACTGGAATTAATTTGATTTTAAGAGAGAACCAAAATGAGGAAAATGGGTGCAATTTAAGGTCCACTACAAGAGGGGGATTTTCCAAAGATGTCAAGTCATAATAGTAAATAGCAATCAGAGACAATTGGAATTAATTTGATTTTGAGGGAACCAAAATGAGGCGAGAACTGAAATACACATCGAGAGGAAGATGAAGTCCTCGAAAAGAAGTTGAAGAGGGGGGGGGTGGGGGGGGTGGGGGAGGGGGTTAGGAATGAAGGTGATTGTTTTTAGCCCAAAGAAAGTGGGAATCCAAATAAAAGCAAACTTGTATGTAGACCAAAATAAATCAAATACGGGAGAAGTAAATAGGCCGGAGGAAACCATTACAAAGCCCAATAAATAAAAATGGAAGTTCCAAGCAAAAAGTGCTAAAAAGCCGATTAGCCTCAAGAATGGACCAATAACAATGCAAAGGCCCAGTGGAAAAATCTTTTGGGATAGCTCAAAAATAGAATGGAAAAGAATGGGTAGTCCAACTTAGCAAAACACCTTCTCTTCTCCAAATGTCAATTGCAGATTGATGCCAGCGATGCAGAGTAATAGAGAAAATGGATTTAAATCAATGCTTATAGAAAATTTAACAGCAACTGCTGGTCACTAGCCTTGCTGATAGCTATAAAGTTCATAAGATAGATCGTTCGAGGGTTAGGAATGATCAAACATTTCAAGAAGCCTAAAAAATTCTCCATATGCATAGGCTATAGTTGATGTTTCTATATGAAACAAATATGACGTCTAAGCAAATCATAGCAAAAGGTAAGAAATTAAAATTTGATAACAGTTTTGTTATTGATAGAAGTTAGCCTTGCTGTGGAATTCTGTAATTATAATAGATATAATGTCATATGATAAGCACCGTATAGATGTTAATTTTTCATGCTGAAAATGAAAGATTTTTTTTTTATATATTGGAGCCTAGTAAAAACTAGGCTAAAACAGAACAAAATTAGAGGTCCCATAACTATCATTACATAACCATTAAATTTCCAAAGATGGTGTACTGGCATATATGGACATCTAAATTTGTTGCAAAGATTCGTAGGTCTTTCATCATTGCTTGACTTTATTTTGGGGATTTCAACAAAGATTTTGTAGCTAAATTAAAAGAAAAAGAATGATCGACGTGTGTTCAGTAGTGAAAAAAAATTAAAAGAGACCATTATATTTTGCGATTTAAGTGATTTAGGTTATAAAGGATATCTTTTTACATGGTCAAATAAGAAATTTGGCCTTAAATTAGTAAAGGAAAGATTAGACAAATTTCTTTGTTGCAAGAATTTGGGAATGGTATTTCACGAAAATTTAGCTACAAATCTTGTGACATGGACATTTGACACATTTGACACTTTCCCTAGAATTCATTACAAAGTTATGTGGAGTCCATATAAGAGGTGAACAAGATTGTAAAATAGGAGTGGGTGGACAGTTATAAATGGAACTACGAGGATCCTATGCTATTGTTCAAGTAAAAGGCAAAGGATTTGAAGGCTAAATGAAAACAATAAAACAAGGATGAATTTGATGAAAGGAAAAAAAAAACTTAATTAATTGCTTCTTCAGTTACAAAGTACAAGAGCAAGCCATGAGCAGTATGTATGTACGAATGAAATCAAGCACATTAATAGACAGATAGATGAAATTTTGCTAGAAAGAGAGATTTGTTCGAGGTAAAGATCCAAAGTAGTATGGCTTCAAGAAGGCAATTTTTTTTTTTTAATTGCAAAGCTTCAGCTAGGAAGAGAAAGAATACAATTGAACGGCTTCTAATGAGAACAACAAGTAGATAGTTGAAGCAAATGAGATAAAAAGGCCTTTTTATGAACATTTTGCTAATCTTTTCACTTCAACACACCCTCTAGAGAATGCACTCAAAGATATGCTAAGGAAAATGACTATGACATGAACGATCAGTTGAACTAGGCTTTTGCAGAGGGGGAGATAGTTGCAGCCTTGAATCAGATGCATCTAATAAAAGCTCTAGCCTTGATGGATTACCAGCTATTTGTTGGAAAAATATGCTCTTTGCATATGTGTTTATTTAATTGTAATAAATAATTTTTCTGATTAATAAAATAAATGAGGTATTTTATTCAAATATCTTGATTGCATGAATATTTGTATTAAAGTTAATCATATTATATGTATTAATGTGATCACCATGTGTATTCACAGAAGACATAATACAAGTTATTTTATGATTAAATAAATTTAGTTCGCAGTTGATAAATAAAGTTGGATATTTTATTTAGGTATAGACTGTAATAAATTCATTGAATGATTTGTCTTAATCATGTATGAATTTATTGATGTAGTACGACTACATTAAACAGGATCATATATGAGATTTAATTAACTTTGTAATAACTTTCAGACTTATTAAATCTCATAGACGTCGATTTTACTGTAATCTTAATCTTTAGTTAATTATGATTTTATAATTGTAATTGTTATTCCATTTGAGTTACCAATGGGCACGCCACATCCTTGTGGTCAAGATTACCCGGTATCTTGATGAGAGCAATTATGAGTATTGGAGTTATGGATTAACAATATAGAATTTGTATAACATATCTCTTGATAGGTTTTCGGGACCTGATTATAGAATTCTCTAGCCAGAGTGTGTCAACATATTTAGTATGTTGAAAATGATCATTAGAGAAAACCAGTCAGGATCAAGGAATGAGATGTTATTAAATTGATTTGGACAGTTGAGATATCAATTTAATTAACGATGTGGTACAAATGATTGTGCAGTAAAGAAATTAATGTGGTTTGGGACGAATTATTATTCGAGCATATAATTATGGAAGTCAGTTTCAATCTTTTAGTGAAGTAGATTTGGAATTAAATAATTGAGCTAATTTAATTACAGGCCTAATTATTGTAGCCACTATTGTATGTTCCCAAATGATCCCCGGGTTAGCTTATTTAATTGACTGCACTACTATTGGACTAATAAATAAGATAACTAGTTATTTGAGTCAAAAGCCTAAATATATCATTTAATGGGAAACTCCATTTAATTAGCTTTTGTGTAAGGGATCTTATGTTATTTTATAAGATGGGTCCCCTATTGAAAAAGAAAATAACGTGGGTTTTGTTTTTTGATTATTTGGAGCATATGGTCTTCACTAAAGGGTGATATAAAATGCTTATTTTCTCTAAAGCTAAAAAGAGAAACCATTTTATACAGATCGAAGAATAAGATTTTTCTCTCTATTGTTGAGAGAAAAGTTTTCTCGTGCTAGTTGCTTTGGTAGTGATAAAAGCGCCCACAAGTCAAGTACAGATCGAACCTGAGTCATAACCTAGAAGATCATTGGTGACAATTCGTGATCTAACAAGCGTGGTGGTGACAAATCGTGATTTAGGAGCCTAAATCACTTCAACAGAAAAAACCAACTCGGATTTTCAAGGTACGATTTATAGATTACAAATTCCTATATATTATATAAGAGCGGTCCTTAAAAAGCTTTATAAAAATTTAAAAACCTATTTTCCCTTAACAATTGGTATCAGAGCGCATCTCATATTAATATATAAAATTTTGTATGAAATCAATTTTAATATTTATGCATTAGAGTGGAACAATTTATTCAGAAATATATTATTTGTGTAATATATGAATAAAGCATGTTTTGGTTTATCTTAATTCATGTTTAGATTTTTCATTGTATTTTTTCTTTGGATCTGTAACAAGAGGGGTGATTTTTTATCACCATATTTCCCTCTTGATTTATTTTACTGTTATAGAATTTTTTGTTAGCTTTTATAGCTATAGATATTGATTTTGATGATAACAAACCACATGTATTGAATAAACAAAGATTTATGAATTGTGTTTTATAATAAGAAAATGAGGTTATAAAATCAAAGTGTTTTGGACTAAAATGAATGTGATTTTAAAGCTTTTGATTTGAATTTCGAATTTGGACTTAAATGACAAGTGTTGAAATCTTTGATTTTAATAAGTATTATTATAAAATTTCGGAGTTGAATGTTTTTATAAACATTTGAAATGTTTTGGGCCATACTATTATTTATGAATATTTTGGACTAAAGTGAAAGGTTTTGAGAACTTTGAAAATATGGGTATTATGTTGAAGAGGACCTTTGTCCAACATAATAAAACCTTTAGAGCCAAATCATAATTTCAGAAAGTTTTTGGAACAGCAAAATAATATTTAAAAATTCTGAAATTGGACCTATTTGTAAAGTTTCATAACTTTTTGTGCCATAATACAATTATATAAAGTTTTGGTGTAGCAACCGGCTAACCAGTTGTGTAAATCCAGCAAGCCGATTTCGGGCAGAATACATGCAAAATTCAAGCGGCTAACCGGATTCCATATCCGGCGATCCGGTTCCGGTCAGAAATGAACATAACGACTAGTTTTTGAGTTCAAACTATATAATAGAGAAGAAAACTCAAGCAAGCAAAAACAAGTGCACACAACATATATTGAGCTTTATTTTCGTAACTCATCATTTATTAGCTCATCTTTATTCTTCAATTTGTATATCCACTCTTAAAGAGAGATTCATTGTTGTATTTATCATTTCTCATCAAATTGTGAGTGTACAAGTGAGGGAAACACTTGGGTTAAGAGATTGAGGATATAATCTCTTATTGTAAAGGTTCATTGACACCTTGAAGTCAATTGTAATTGGTTGGAAGCCTTGGAAAGGCTTGGATAATGAAATCCTCAAGCGGGTGAGTTTGGAGGCGTGGACGTAGGCGGGAATAGCCGAACCACGTAAAAATCATTGAGTTCGTTTTTCTCTTCCCTTACTCTTTAATTATTGTGCTTACATTGAATTTATTGTTTTCGAATTTACTAAGGCATTAGATTAAATTGTTGTGTGGATTTGCTAGGATAAGTTTTAAAATTCTAATTCATCCCCTCTCTTGGGTTGCACACTTATATTTCATTTTTTGTAAGCCAAAATTTAGCGTAGAAAATTTACAAATCACTGAAGAATTATCATTGGAAAACGAGCTCAAAAATCGAGGCCACAAATTTCAGCAACGAGGGGCCAGCAGCACACGCTACTACGCGAGCAGCACGCGGCCAGCAATACATGCTGCCAGCAGCGCACATTGCAACGCTGCAAGCAGCGCTACCATCAGCGTGGACGAGGACTTGTGACAGGCTGCTGGCGGAGGGCGTCTTTTTGGTGCGTTTCCGACGTGATGACGGTAGCAAACTCGGCGTCGGACATGGCTGGAAATTGTGACCAGCTGCTAGCTTTGTGTTGATGGCGGCTGGGGAAGAAAGGAAAGAGAAAAGATGAATTTAGGGTTTCAATGGTTTTTATCATTGAGATCCCTATAGCTTCATAGATTTTCTTTTTGGCCATATACATTTAATTTTTTGTGTTTAAGTCCAAAAATGATTTTGGACTTAATGAATCATAGTTTTAGGCCCAATTTCAATTGAGTTTAATGGATTAAAATGCATAGATAAAATTGAACACATTAAATTTATTTTTGGTCCAAAAGTTTTATTTTAATAAAACAAAATTTTATTTATTTATTTCCTTTCAAAATTAAAATTGGACCAATTATAAATTTTAAAGCCTAATTTCCCCTAGTCCATTAATAAAAACAAGTTTATGAAAGATGGACATTGGCAAGAAGCCTAATGAAGATTAGGCTTAGGGTTAATGTATTTTTTCATTATTAGAAAAGTCATGAATTAAGATTATTTAATTATTTTTGTATATGTTATGTTTTGGATGATAACATGTCATATAGAATAGGAAGTGCCACTCTATGCATAATTATACATGTCATTAATTAATAATGAATTTCATTATATTGTTTGAAAATTGCATATGCTTAATAATATTTGATATCATTTAGATAATATTATAGGAAACATGCAATTAACAATATGTATGTTTTAAAAAGAAAAACCAATTTTAAAATATTGAGTGGGAGAGGGAAAATTTAAGATAATTTTCCCACGGGCTCTATTGTTAGTTCAATAATAAAATTATATATATACCTCAACTTCATGATACGGTGATGCTCTCTTCGGAGTGTATATATTAGATATTTTATTTGATGAACTTCTTCAAAGATAAAATTGAAATTTTTTTTAATTGATTGTTCACCCCAACGGTGACTATTGATATGAAAAATATCTACATTAAAACAATGGTTATACACTCAACTAAAATTTATTATTAATCTTCCTAATGAAGCTTTGTTAACAAATTTAGGCCCAAAAGGATAACGAGAATTATTTATCATGTCTCTACATGAAAGTAAATAATCCAATGGATAATTGGGTCTAGTAAGTGTAGATATGACTTCACCAACGGATAACTTGTCAAAATTGTACTAGATTATCGTTACAAATAAATTAAAATGCATTTATGGTTTTATGCATTTTTTTCATTTATTGTGAATATTATTTCAAATTATTTATGCATAGATGTTTTATTTTTCAGAAAATGTTTTCCCTAAGCCCACTTACCATCATTCTGAGTCAAAACAAACTCACCAGAGAGAACTATATAGATTGGAAAAGAAATCTATTCATTGTTCTGACTGCTGAAAATTATAAATATGTCTTAACCCAGCCATGCCCTCCAGTTCCAACGGATAATGCTCAAAGAAATCAGAAGAGGCTTTATGAGAAATGGCAAAAGACCAATGAAATGGCAAAGTGCTACACTTTAGCCTCGATTTTTAATATTCTTTAGACCAAACATCAGAACTTGGAGACTGCCACTGAAATAATGGATAGTCTCCAACAGATGTTCGGGCAGAGTACTTGCTCTGCGAGACAAGCAGCGCTGAAAGGAATTATGAACAGTAAAATGGGGAAGGGCACAAGAGTTCGTGATCATGTCCTCAAAATGATGGACTATTTGAATGATGTTGAGATTCAGGGAGCACAAATCGATGATAACTCAAAGATTGTCATGGTGCTAGAATCTCTACCAGAAACATTCAAGGAGTTTAAGGTCAATTATAATATGAACAAAAGAAACATGACCTTAACTGAATTAATGAACGAACTCCATTATGCTGAAGAGATCTATCATGCTGAGAAATCTCTGAGAAACATAAATATTACTGAAAAAAGTTCAACTTCTAGGCCTAAGCCGAAAGGCAAAGGTAGGAAGAAAACTAGGAAAAAGAAACCGTCTACTAAGCGAGATGACAAGTCGAAAGGCAAATGCTTTAAGTATGGACAGAAAGGTCACTGGAAAAAGGATTACCCTAAGATTGTGAAATCAGGTATGAGAAATCTTTTTGTAATTAAGGCTTGTTTAGTTCAGAATCCTATTGACACTTGGGTGTTGGATTCAGGAGCAACTAATCATATTTGTAATTCACTTTATTGGTTTCAGGAAACTAGGAAAATAAATGAAGGAAGCGTCAAACTACAGTTAGGGATAGGACAGTTCGTGTCAGTAGTGAAGACTGGATTTGTTTTATTATCTTTTAATAATGAGACTTTAGTTTTGAATAATTGTCTTTATATTCCAGCCATTAAGAGGAATTTAATTTTAGTAACTTGTTTGTCAAAGCAAGGGTACATTGTAAATTTTGGATCATCTGTTTCTATTTTTCATAATAAAAGACTTATTTGTTCTGGTACATTGGAAGATAATTTATATCATTTAAGTCCAATGATCCATTCTATGCATGACACAGTGATCAATAATGATGAGCATACACATTTATCTAAGAAAAGAAATATTTCTTCCAACCAATGTTACCTCTGACATTTACGCTTGCGTTATATAAACCAAAATAAGATACAGAGAATGATCAAAGATGGGCTCTTGGATCCATTAGAAAATGAATCATTGCCACTCTGTGAATCCTGTTTAGAAGGAAAAATGACCAAAAGGTCATTCTCGGCCAAAGGAGTACATACAACAGTACAACTTGAATTGGTATATACAGATGTATGTGGACCAATCAAAGTACAAGCTCGAGGAGGTTATGAATATTTCATCATTTTCACTGATGATTACTCGAGATACATTTATGTTTATCTGATGCGTCACAAGTCTGAAGCTCTTGAAAAATTCAAAGAGTATAGGGCTGAGACAGAAAAACAATTAGATAAGAACATAAAGAAACTTTGATCTGATCGAGGTGATGAATTTCTCTCAGGAGATTTCAAAGAGTATCTCGTTGAAAATGAGATTATATCTCAGTTAACTGCCCTGGGAATACCACAACAAAATGGGGTAGCTGAAAGAAGAAATAGAACTCTTTTGGATATGGTGAGATCTATACTTAGTTATTCATCATTACCAATCTCTTTTTGGGGACTAGCACTGGAAACTGTAGTTTGCCTCTTAAACCTAGTTCCATCTAAGTCAGTGCCTAAAACCCCAATAGAGTTATGGTTAAATTGCAAACCAAGTTTACGACATGTCCGTATTTGGGGATCACCAGCACATGTGCTGAAACCAAAGGCAGACAAAATAGATTCACGTTTTGAGGTTTATATGTTTGTGGGGTATCCCAAAGGAACAAGGAGAGGTTTATTTTATAGTCCTCAAGATAGGAAGGTGATTGTGAGCACACATTTCACTTCCTTCGAGGAAGACTATATGAATAACTTCAAACTTAAGAGTAAGGTAATACTTGAAGAACTATCAGGTGATCAGGTTGATACTCAACTTTCAACGGCTGTTACAAAACAGGAGGAACGACAACAACTAGATGATCAACACAGAATTAACACTGAACAACCATCACTTTTAGAACCTCGTCGTAGTGGGAGGGTAACTAGGTTACCTGTGAGATACATGCTTTTGGAAGAAACCTATACGACTATCTCAGATGAACATGTATAATATCCCACTAGTTACAACGAAGTTCTAATAGATAGAGATGTTGAATTTTGGAAAAAGGTCATGAATCAAGAAATGAAATCTATGTATTCCAATAAAGTCTGGGAACTTGTAGAGGCACCAAATGGGGTAAAACTTATAGAGTGCCAGTGGATCTACAAGAGAAAAAGAGGAGTAGATAGAAGGGTGGAAACATTTAAAACAAGATTAGTAGCCAAAGGGTTTACTCAAAACGAGGGAATCGATTATGAGGAAACCTTTTCTTCGGTTGCTATACTTTCATCAGGATTCTGCTCTCTATTGCTGCAATGCTAGATTATGAAATTTGGCAAATAGATGTCAAGACTGCCTTCTTAACAGGCATCTTAAAGAAAACATCTACATGCAGCAACCACATGGATTTATACAAAAAGGCCAAGAACACATGGTATGTAAGTTGCAGAGATCAATTTATGGATGGAAGCAAGCATCCCGGTCATGGACCATCAGATTTGATCAAGCAATTAAATTGTTTGGATTCATTCAGAATATTGATGAACCATGTGTGTACAAGAAAATTCAAGAAAAATCTGTATCCTTTCTAATTCTTTATGTAGACAATATTCTCCTAATTGGAAACGATATAGGAGTATTGACTACAATAAAGAGTTGGTTACCAAAACAATTTGATATGAAAGACTTGGGAGAGGCAAGTTATATTCTTGGTATCAAGTTACTATGAAACTAGAAGAATAAAACTTTAGCCTTGTGTCAAGCAGTCTATATCGATAAGATATTGGCTAGATTTAGCATGAAAAATTCCAAAACTGGTTTATTACCATTCAGACATGGAATTACATTCTCTAAGGATCAATCACCTAAAACATCTGAAGAGATAGAAAGAATGAGATGAGTTCCTTATACAGAGTTGTAGGAAGTCTTATGTATGCCATGCTTTGCACTAGGCCAGACATCTGTTTTGCGGTAGGGATGGTTAGTAGATATCAATCTAATCCTGGACCTGAACACTGGATTGCGGTCAAGCATATAATGAAGTATCTGAAAAGAACTAAAAATTATATGCTTGTGTATTCTGGTGATGAACTCATTCCAGTGGGTTATATTGATTGTGACTTTATGTCAGACAAGGATTCTAGAAAATCAACTTCCGGCTATGTGTTTACATTGGGAAGTGGAGCTATTAGTTGGAGGAGTGTGAAACAATCTTATATCGCAGACTCCAGAACTGAAGCTGAATATGTGGCTGCATCCGAAGCTGCAAAAGAAGCTGTATGGCTCCGCAAGTTCCTACAAGATCTTGAGGTGGTACTTGCTGTAACTGCACCCCTGAAACTATTTTGCGATAATAGTGATGTAGTAGTTCAATCTAAGGAACCAATGAACCACAAGAAATAAAAACATATTGAGAGAAAATATCATCTTATAAGGGATATAGTGCAGAGAGGTGATATGGAGGTTACTCAGATTGCGTCACAGCAAAACTTGACTAATCCTTTTACTAAGGCTATACCTGGGAAACCTTTTAACTTGCACTTAGAATCCATGGGCATGCGTGAGATGCCAAATATGCTTTGAAAGCTAGTGGGAGATTGTTGGGAAAATATGCTCTTTAAAAGTATATGTGTTTATTTAATTGTAATAAACAATTTTTCTAATTAATAAAATAAATGAGGTATTTTATTCAAATATCTTGATTGCATGAATATTTGTATTAAAGTCCATTTAATCATATTATATGTATTTATGTGATCACCATGTAGATTCACAGAAGACATGAATACAAGTTATCTTATGATTAAATAAATTTAGATCGCAGTTGATAAATAACATTGGACACTTTATTTAGGTATAGACTGTAATAAATTCATTGAATATTTATCTTAATCATGTATGAATTTATTGATGTAATACGACTACATTGAACAGGATCACATATGAGATTTAATTAACTTTGTAATAGCTGTCAGACTTATTAAATCTCATAGGCGTTGATTTTACTGTAATTTTAATCTTGACTTAATTATGATTTCATGATTGTAATTGTTATTCTATTTGAGTTACCAATGGGCACGACACATCCTTGTGGTCAAGATTACCCAGTATCTTGGTGGGAGCAATTATGAGTATTGGAGTTATGGATTAACAATCTAGAATTTGTACAACACATCTCTTGATAGGTTTTCGGCACTTGATCATAGAATTCTCTGGTCAGAGTGTGTCAACATATTTAGTATGTTGAAAATGATCATTAGAGAAAATAAGTCAGGATCAAGGAATAAAATGTCATTAAATTGATTGGACAGTTGAGATATCAATTTAATTAACGAAGTGGTACAAATGATTGTACAGTAAAGAAATCGATGTGGCTTGGGACGAATTATTATTCGAGCATATAATTATGGAAGTCAGTTCCAATCTTTTAGTGGAGTAAATTTGGAATTAAATAATTGAGCTAGTTTAATTATAGGTCTAATTATTGTAGCCACTATTGTATGTTCCCAAATAATCTCCGGGTTAGCTCATTTAATTGACTGTACCACTACTGGATTAATAAGTAAGATAACTAGCTATTTTGGTCAAAAGACTAAATATATCATTTAGTGAGAGGCTCCATTTAATTAGCTTTTGTGTAGGGGGCCTTATGTTATTTTACAAGGTAGGTCCCCTATTGAAAAAGAAAATAACGTGGGTTTTGTTTTTTTGATTATTTGGAGCCTAGGGTCTTCACCAAAGGGTAATATAAAAGACTTATTTTCTCTAAAGCTGAAAGGAGAAGCCACTTTATACAAATTGGAGAATAAGATTTTTCTCTCTATTGTTGAGAGAAAATTTTTTTCGTACTAGTTGCTTTGGTAGTGATAAAGGCGCCCACACGTCAAGTGCAGATCGAACTTGAGTCATAACCTAGAAGATCATTGGTGACAGTTCGTGATCTAATAAGCATGGTGGTGACGGGTCGTGATCTAGGAGCTTAAATTACTTCAGCGAAAAAAGCCAACTCAAATTTTCAAGGTACGATTTTTAGATTACAAATTTCTATATATTATATGAGAGCGGTCCTTAAAAGGTTTTATAAAAATATTAAAAACCTATTTTGCCAACACTATTTTCTTTCAAATACATTAGAAAGCTATCAACGAGGGAGTCATATCCTTATGCATACATATTCTAAATGAAAGAAGTAATATTGCCCTCTTGAATCACGCTTACACTGGCTTAATTCCCTAGATCAAAAGGCCTAAGTGAGTGGTGGATTTCAAATCTAGTAGTTTATGCAATGATATTTATATAGTAATAATTAAAACCATAGCTAGTAGGTTAAAACAAACTTTTCATTTTGTAATCTCATCTGCTCGAAGTGCTTTCATTCTAAATAGATTCATTACAAATAACATAATTATTGGTTATAAGTGTTTGCACAAAATAAGGCATAGTAAAAGAAAAAAGAGAGATTTGAGGGCTTTAAAATTAGACATTAGTAAAGTTTATGGTAAGGTAGAGTGGAATTTTTTGAAAAGTACAATGAAAATGTTTGGATTCTCCTCAAAATGGGTAGGCTTTATAATGAGATATATTACCACTCTATTTTTAATGTTGATTAATGAGATAGCTCCAGGCCTAATTCAACCCCAAAGAGGTCTAAGACAAGGCTACCTTTTTGTCTTCATATGTATGTATATTATATGCAGAGGTTTTCTCAAATCTTCTCACCCAAGCTGAGAGAAAAAACTAAAGGGCTAAAATTCAACGAAGAGTTATCAATCACCTCCTTTTTTGCATATGATATTCGCAACAACTACTATTGAACATTGCTTGAACTTGAAGAATCTATTTGATTAGTATACTATTGCATGAGCTCAAATTACTGATTATAAGAAATCTTCTTTGTTTTTCAACAAAAATACACTGCCAGTATAGATAGGTATAATGAAGAATATTTTTCAGCTTCAAGTTATGTTAAAACATGAAAAGTATCTTGTTACCCATGATTGGTCGTGCGTGGCCATCGCAACCAAACTCATGGTCGCACGTGGCAATAGGAACCAAATCCATGGTTGCACCCAGCCATGGCAGCCAAACCCTTGGCTGTGCGCCGTGCTCGGCCATGGCAAACAAACCTTTTGTTCGCGTGCGGCCAAATCCATGGTCGCTCGCGGCTAAGGCAACCAAACCCTTAGCTGTGCTCGGCCATGGCACGTGGCCACCGGAACCAAATACATGGCCGCATATGGCTAAGGCAACTCTTTTTTTTTTTTTTGAAACAATATCTTTTTTATTTTATTATTTTATTAATTCATTAGTATTTTTTTATGGTTAAAATCATTAGTTAACAAAACTATTAAAAATGATATTTTCATATCCTTTCACAGGTCAACAAAGTCAATCGTTAAGATTAACTATTTTTAGGGGATGATTTGGTGTTCTCCAAAATAAAAAAAAAAAACGATTTGGAAATTGTCAATTTGCGAAGAGATAAGCTGAAAGTAACCTATATTATAATAATAGTTGCGATGTTTATTGTGGTGTAAATTTTCTATTTATAATATATTTTGAATGTCTTCGAATTCAATAAACCTGTCAACACTAATTTAAATTCTGATTCCACAGAATTTGGAATGCCAAAATTCATTGCCTAACACAAAAAAAAAGAAAAAAGAAAAGAACATATAGCAGGGAATGTTTACAGCACACATTTAAATTTCATTTAATAGTTTTGCAGTTCTTATATTAGCCACATGGTACAGAACTATCAATAGTATTTACTACCATTTTAAACTTACTCAGGAAATAACGTATTAATTAGTGGTAAAAACTATTTTAATATTTATAAATCTTTAAAATTTAAAAATTGAAAAGATATACTCATTCTATCTCTCACTCACATTATTGCTCTCATGCTCGATTTTCCGCTCTTACTCTCACTTTACCCTTCAGCAAAAATAACTTACAAAAAAAAAAGAGTCCGTTTTAAGACAGTTAGCAAGGAATGGAGAATACGCTAATATTGGAGTTTGAAACATGATGTAGTTATTGAGGGTTACTTTTGGAATTTAAATGAGTGTCATTAGATATTTATATTGTTATAATATATTTTAGAGTAAAAGCCTAGTTAGTCCTTATAGTTTAAGATTAGTGCCCGTTTAGTCCCTGTATTTTTAAAAATGCCTCGAAACATCCCTGCCGTTAAAGTATTGATATCCTACCGTTACTTTTTTTATTTTTTTGACTTACTTTTACAATATTACCCTTCATAATAATTTTTTTGACATTAATAAAAAAATAATTAAATTATCAATTTCACCCTAGAAAATAAAAAATCATATTAATTGTTTTTGTAAGCACCATTGCACACTTGGCAGTTTGCATAAAATTTTTGACAATTTAATTTTTGACAAATAAAAATTAATATATATTTTTTATTTTTTAGGGTTAAATTGGTAATTTAATTATTTTTTATTAATGTCCAAACAAAATAAAAGGGTAATATTGTAAAAGTAAGCCAAAAGAAATAAAAAGTAACAATATAATTTTTGACAATTAAAAATTAATATAATTTTTTAAGGTTAAATTGATAATTTAATTATTATTTTTATTAATGTACAAAAAAATTATTATAAAAGGGTAATATTGTAAAAGTAAGTCAAAAAAATAAAAAAGTAACGGTAGGGGTATAAATACTTTAACGGCAGGGATGTTTCGAGGCCTTTTTAAAAATACAGGGACTAAACGGGCACTAATCTTAAACTATAGGGACTAATTAGAATTTTACCCTATATTTTAATAGGATAACCGAAGAAAAGGGATTTTAAGCGGGCTTTAAAGAGAGTTAATAGTAATCACTCGACCTTTGGCCGAGTGGTTAGAGTCATTCTTTCATAATTGTAATAATAGTGGTTCGAACACTCCATAAAAGTATTATAAAAGTTTAATTATTTTCTTAAATTTAAGTGAAAATAGTTTTCTCTTTTTTAAAATGTGAGCGGAGTTGATATTTTAATATTAAAAATGGTTAAAAACTAAACAATATTAACTGGCATGGTGAATGAGCCCGCTGGTTCTCCCTTGAGCAGCTATGATGATTGATTTCCTGGTGAGTTTTCTTCCAATCTTTGGATTCGATTTGTATGTTTACTGTTTCTCTAATTCAGTTTGCTAAGTTTTTATGTCCTTAAGTTTTTCCGACCTTTTTTTTCTCCAGTAGCTTAGGGAGATACTTTTATGCTTTCCTTTGATATTGCAGTCATTAACACTTTTGACCGCAAGAATAAAACTAGACAAGCATAATGCAGAGTTTGTTTAATGTGATGGTTGGCCTTTACATTCTTTTGCATGATTATGAGATGGAATGTTATGGAATGTTTTGAGTACTTTTATTATAGTTCTTATAGCATATTGATCTCTTCTCCAAATTTTTGAATAAAGAGCTTTAAAACATTTGCAGTGTGCTGTTCTCTACATATAGTTTGGCATTGATATATTAAAATAGTAGGAGCAGTTGGACATTTTAGCAGTTGATGTAGCAGGAGGCTGCAACATTTATGATTCCCATTTGGTCACTTTGATAAATTGTGAACTGATGTTATATTTTCTGCGATTGTTGACACCTAGAGCTGGAGCAACCGGGCTCATATGTTTCTATGTCAGTATTTTCCTTTGAAGCTGCTATCAATAATCAAGTCTTTTATCCAAATTTGAATAGTCATAATTCATAGTATTTTTATGGTTATCTCCTGCTGCAATTGTGTATTTTTAAACTGTATAGTACAGATTTGTGAATGTGTGAGCATGTCATCATAATTCTTAGTACAGTGATGACTGCGAATGACATGCTCAGTTATTAGAATGTATTTATGAGCACATCATCATTATTTTTCAGAAACATGTACTTTTTTTTTTCTTTTGTCTGCTTACATGCTTTAATTGTGATAGTGCATATATTAGGAGGGTATGTTTAATTTTGTGCTTTGAAACAAAAAATCTTTAAGATATTAAGCCAAGAAGTGGTCCACTGTTTTCAGTAATTTTAATAGCGAAACATTTAATTAGTGGCATAACTTATTTTCTCCATATCCTTTGTATTAAACATTTGAGCAACCTCTTTGTTACTTTCCATCCCTTAAACATATACTTGTTTGCTTAAGGTATTAGAATGCTAAAAGGTCTGAAGATAAATATTGTGATCAAGTGACTTGTAAGCTGTTATTCTATATAGCGATTGTAATGCTTCTTTGATCCCATCTCAAAATTAAAATTTTATCGCATTTGGACTTTTAGAGCATGTTAGAATCAGAGACCTTGTGTTGGCTAAATAGTGACTTCCTATTTTATTATAAGAATGCTAGAGTTATTAAACATAAACCAAAATAATTTGAACGTAGAGTTTCAGATTAAAAGCCATGTAGTCGAGTCAGTTTCTCATTTTCTGTCAATTTTCCTGAACGCTTATTCATCAAAAATCAAAATAGTCACAAATGGCCCCTTTTTTGCTCAAATTAATTTGAAAAATAAACGAATTTCTTGAAATCTCTTAAACTTTCCCATCTGAACAATGCTCTTTCTTATAATGTTCTTTTCCTCCCTCCCGTTCTGGTTCAAATTAGCTCGCATGCTGAATGAACCTGCAGTTCCTCCCTTCAGTAGCAACAACAATGGTTTGTCCATTGGTGAGTTTTCTTCCATTCCCTTGACTTAGTATGGAGGTTCGTTATTTCTCTAAATCCATAGGATTAGGTCTTGTTCCAATAATTTGGGATATCTGTTCTTTTGCTTCTTATAAGACATCATATGAATTGAAGATCTGGAATGCTACTTTGCAAGGATATTAGGAAATATTATTCAATTTGTTTGGCATGCAACAGAATGCAAGCGTATTAGGACATGTCATTTAATTTGCATGGCATGTGCATTCTGTTGCATGAATGTGGCTAAAAGATAATTTCATACTTCTTAAGTCTTATTGATTTCTCATTGGAGACTCCAGGGCTCATTCCTAATAAATCATATATGGTAACAATTAAAAATTTTAATAGAGACATTTTAACTCACTGTCTCCTTATTGTATTGATTAAGTAAAACAACTTATTCCAAAATATTCTTCATGAGTAGCATAATTCCCAAGATGTCCGTGGAAGACTAGCAGTTCAACTTATCGACTCAGCCTTTAATGAAGCACGAGCTGGATTGCTTGCTCAAGCAAACATCACATTTGCTGAGCATGCTGCCCAGGCAAGGGCCATACCGTCTAGGCTGAAGGCAAACACATATAGAATAGGCGCAAAAGCTCCAAGTAAAAGTAAAAAAAAATCCAAAAAGATTATGGTCGTAAATGTTAAGTCTTCTTCATTGGGTTCGTGTGAAATGTTAAATCTTCTTCATTGGGTTCGTGTGAAACTCCACATTTTGTTGTAGGTTTATATGTGGAATCATAATTGTTCATTTAGTGCACTGCTTTTTGTAGTTTTACCACTAACATTGTTCTAATTGGTGTATTCAAATTAGTAAATGTCATGGATACTACTTTGAAGACACGCACTCTATTTGTATAATATATTTTTTAGGATGACATAGCACATACTACAATTGTGACGGTTGATTCCCCTCAATATTGCAGGATTTAAAACTAATTGCAAAAATTTTAAAACTTCGCCCTAATAATCATCAACATCTCATTGGTTAAAAATTATCCAAACACATTAGGCATGATGGGAATGATTTTTCTAAACCCATTTAATGTGAAAACAGTTGAAAATGATGGCTTTTGGAGTGAGAAAAAGAAAAGATGAAATGGTTTGAGACAAAGAGAGATATCCAGTTTGCCGAAAGGGCAAGTCGGATTCATGCCAGAGAGTTGTGGAATGAAATCGACTTGCCGGTTGGCCGAAATCGGTAGGCCGAATTCGTTCCACAGCTCTCTGAAACGAAACTGGCTTGCCGGTTGGCCCAATCCAGCAAGCCGAATTCGTTCTAGAGATCACAGCTCTCTGGCAAGAATCCAGCTTGTCGGATCACGCCAATCGGCTAGCCAGTTTCGTTCCAGAGCTCTCTTGCTCGAAACTGGCTATCCGGTTTGATAAATCTATACGATTAACGGCTTTGCATGTGATTACAAGCAGTATACTGGTTTATCTTTGGAAAATATTTTGCCATTACAATTAAATACATGGTTAAAAAAACTTCAACTAAATACATGTCTTTCGAATAGTGAAAAGTTTCAATTAGATACATTACATGCTTTTTATTTAGTGAAAAGAATTTTCTCTAAGCCGCATATCAGAGTGCATGGTGGGAAATGAAAGAAATGTGAAGGTATTACTTCCCATCGATGGTGGCCTTGATGAATTATTCCACAAGTGATCTGTGGATTCAAAGCACAGTTGAGAACTACTTCCACATTTATTTTGAGTTTCAATTTCATATAAGGCTTCACTGTTGTAGAATGAAAAATGTTCACTCAAACCATCTAATATAGATGTACCCCAACTGTCGCTGTTAGCAGCATTGGCTTCGCTACTCCTGCAAATAATCAATCGTGAATAAAACTTAATACTGAAACCATAAATGGATCAAACAATCAAAGACAAACATAAAAACATATTAAATACCTTACGCTATTACTAGCAATAGGACAACTTCTTGCTATATGACCAGGCTGTTTACAAATGCTACACTTGTTATTTGAAGGGGATTTTTGTAATCTTGTCGCAACACCTTTTGTCCTGACCACAACTGGATCTAGTACCGTGGATTTTATTTGTGGACCGTATACAGAACTTTGAGGGCAAGTTCTATGTCCTCCAAACAGTTCTTGAAATTGATTGATAGCAACTAAAGCTTCTTTATATGAGTTCTCGTTTTTTGCGGCATAGAAACACATTTTGTTAGTTGCGGTGCTCAAAGAACTGAATCTAGCAACATCAGAAATCTCACTATCAACTTGTGATTGGGCTAAGTTGCACGATGTATAATCTTTCGCCTTTTTTGTCCACCGATGAAGAATCATATTATCATGAATATTTCTAAATTGTTCCACTTTCATGACATGAAACATGTGTTGACATGGGATTCCAGCAGAATCCATCATTTGACAATAGCAATCGATTTTGTTAGTGGGTTTATCATATACCACTGTCCACTTTATGTCTACGTTCCCAAATTGTGTCAGCGTGTAGTAATTAGTATCAGTGTAGTTCAAGGCTTCAGACTGAATCAAAGTGGCTTCTTGACGAATTTCTTCCCTAATCCAATGAAATATGCTAATTGAGAAAACATTTAGACCATGCTTTTCTAGGCTGTGTAAGTGTGTGGTCAACATAAGAGTACTAAATTTTGTTTTAAACTCATCTTGAACTTTAGTGGTCCGAATGTTGCGAAGTGCGCGATCAATTTGTAGCACAAATTCATATCATTTTAACCTGTACTGCAGAAAACGATTGAGATAACAATAAATACTTTCACACCGTTGAGTACTTCGCATACTAGCAAAAATAATCTTTTAAGAAAAGTTTCGGCCCATTTATGTTGCTTTCCATACATTTGTTTAACCCAACCATGTTTGTGTAGCTTAAACTCATCAACTAAAGCAAACCACTGCTAGTCAAATTCAGCTGCACTCATGCCTGTCAACATAAGATCACGAAATTTATGAGTGAAGTCTTCGTTTTTAATATTTGCTTGTGCATATCTCTCTAAATGCCAGCAACAAAGACGATGAGTAGCTCCAACAAAAACTGTCTTAATTGACTTTGACATTGCTTTATCGCCATCAGTAATCATGGACTTTGGCTTTCGATTACCTATAGTAGACAAAAAAGTTTAGAGTAACCATATGTATGATTCAACGGTCTTGTCGCCCAATAGGTCAAATCCAAAAATTGTAGTCCTATGATGATGGTTAGTGCCAACAAGGGTCACAAGTGGTTTCTGATATGCATTAGTTTTGTATGTCGCATCAAATGCCAAAACATCACCAAAGCATTCATAATCATACCGTGCCATATGGTCGATCCAAAACAAGTTTCTTAACCTATTTTCATCATCTAATGTGTATTCATGATATAGACCAAGATCATTATTAGATTTTGCCATGAAATATGCTATAGTTGCCATGGAATAAGTATCACCAATTTCAGAACGTCTATCTGCATCTAATCTATTTTGCAAATTCTTATGCTTGAATCTGAGGTTATGTGAACCCCCAATTTGATCACCTATGTAATCCACAACTTGGCATGTCTTCACGTCTATCTACATTTAATCTATTTTGCAAATCCTTATGCTTGAATCTGAGATTATGTGAACTCCCAACTTGATCACCCATATAATCCATAACTTGGCACGTCTTCGCGCCAACATGCCTCAATGCCTTAGCTTGAGCAAGATCTACTTCACTAACATGCCGATGTGAACGAAGGATATGTATCAGAGAAGTCAACGTATGATTGTGCTCAGTTTTAAATTCTGTCACAGTATACTTGCTACTAGAATTGTCACAATTCACTCGAAACGATGCTTTACAACCCATACGCGTTACTGGTCGTGGTTCCTGCACTCTATTATCATTTGCCAAATATTTTTCAGCCCTATATCCTTCTAAATTACAAACCCACCAATGGATCGTAGTTTGTCCAGACTTGGAATGACGAAGCTCATTTTTTCTAACACTAAAACCAACCAATCTTAAATAGTTCATGTACCATGCATCTGCATCTTCTACTGAATCAAACTGAACTCCAAGTACATTGGTCCAAGGTAACTTAAGATTATCAGAGGATTTACTAATCTGTAAATCTTGAAAAGTAATACCACGAAATTTGACAAAACAAATAAAATATAGTGATCAAAATACAATGACAATGGGTAAATTTTTACAAATCAATCCACATTCATCCAACATCATTTTAATGTCATTCATATATTAAAAATAAAACTAAAATTCAGATAAAACAAATATTTAAGTCATAAACACTTACTTGAGAAACAACACTGAGATTTTGCAAGGGCTGAAATTTGCACCTGTAGTAGCTATGCAAGCGAAAGAAAATGTTGATCCAAGGTGAGTGAGTTATGGTAGGTTGGTGGCATTCAAAATGAATATATATATATATACACACACACACAAACACATGTATATTTATGAAGGAATGAACAATGCCATTAATTGGTTCAATAGTTAGTGAGTTATAAATACAACAATAAAAATACTATAGAGTAGGTGAAAAAAATTAGTACATTTCAAAAATACGTACATGGAACATTAAACAACAAACACGAAACATCTTACTTAAAATATTCAATCGCGAAGATAAAATATGAGTACCTCGGTAACATTGAACACACTACATCAAACATGAAACATAGAACAGTAAACATGAAACGTGGAATATAAACATGAAACGAGGGAAAAAAAGAAAAAAATTGGGGTATTTGAAAAATTATTACATGAAACATTAAAAAACAAATATGAAATATCTTACTTAAAATATGCAACAACAAACACAAAATATGAGTATCTTAGTAACAATGAACATACAACGTCAAACACGTAGAACAGCAAACATGAAACGGAGGCAAAAGAGAAAAAATTCGGGGTATTTGAAAAATTATTACACGGAACATTAAATAATAAATATGAAACATCTTACTTAAAATATGCAACTCCAAACATAAAATATGAGTACATCACTAACAGTGAACATACAACGTCGAACAGCAAATATGAAACGCGGAACGTAAACATGAATCAGCGGCAAAAGAGAAACATTTCAGAGTATTTGAAAAATTATTACATGAAACATTAAATAATAAACACGAAACATCTTATTTAAAATATGCAGATCTGAACAAAAATATGAGTATCTCGGTAACAGTGAACATACAACGTCAAACATAAAATATAGAACAGCAAACATGAAACATGAAACGTGAAACGTAAACATGAAACGGGGGAAAAATAAAAAATTTGGGGTATTTGAAAAATTATTACATGAAACATTAAACAACAAATATGAAATATCTTACTTAAAATATGCAACAGCGAACACAAAATATGAGTACCTCGGTAACAGTGAACATACAACGTCAAACATAAAACGTAGAACAGCAAACATGAAACGTGGAATGTAAACATGAAATGGGGGAAAAAATAAAAATTTTGGGGTATTTAAAAATTTTTTACGTAAAACATTAAACAACAAACGTGAAACATCTTACTTAAAAAATGCAACAGCGAACACAAAATATGAGTACCTTAGTAATAGAGAACATACAACGTCAAATATGAAACGTAGAACAACAAACATGAAACGTGGAATGTAAACATGAAACGGGGGAAAAAAGAAAAATTTTGGGGTATTTGAAAAATTATTACATGAAACATTAAACAACAAACATGAAACATCTTACTTAAAATATGCAACAGTAAACACAAAATATGAGTACCTCAGTAACAGTGAACATACAACGTCAAACATGAAATGTAGAACAGCAAACATGAAACGAGGGTAAAAAAGAAAAAATTTGGGGTATTTGAAATATTATTACATAAAACATTAAACAATAAATATGAAACATCTTACATAAATTTTATAACCGCCAACATAAAATTTGACTACGTCTATAACAGTAAACTTACAACATCAAACATGAAATGAAGAACAGTAAACATGAAACGTAGAACAGCAAACATGAAACGGGGGGCAAGAAAGAAAAAGTTTAGGGTATTTAAAAAATTATTATATGAAACATTGAACAACAAACATGAAACATTTCACATAAAATATGCAACAAAGAATTTGAAATATGAGTACCTTTGTAACAGTGAATAAGAAAATCAAACATGAAATATAGAACAACAAACATAAAACATAGAGCGTAAACATGAAACGAGGGCAAAACGAAAAATTTTGGAGTGTTTAAAAAATAATTATATGAAACATAAAACATAAAATATAAAACTTGTTAAATATTAGAAATATTTCATAAAAAATAAATTAAACTTTTGTCCTTATGTTAACATAAATTTTATTTTATTTTTAATAAAAAATATTTTTTCTATTTTTACTTTACTTTTCCTTTTTTTACTTTTTATTATTATTATTTTTTAAAAATTTATTTATTTTATATTTTATATTTTAATTTATTTAAATAAAGATACATATTAATAGCATCAACCGGCTGGAAAATTGGTTGCTGCCAGTCATAAAATTATTTGGCTCCCAAATGCTAGCCAAACTCTTTTGTCCCTGTATCATAACCGTGTCCGTATCAGGAAGTTTTTAAATTTTGAAACTTCAAAACTTTATATGAAAGGGTAAATCAGTAGGAGCAGGAGTTTGATAAAATTGAGAACTTTATTTTATTTATGTTTCTTTTCCTTGAAAAAGGTACGAAATCTAATCCCCACACCTACCGCCTTCTCCTCCAAACAGGATGCAGTAATACATCTCCTTTCTACCACAATTCTTCCAATCTTTTAATCCGTAGCAAGTGGACCTGTCGAGATGTTGCTCTAAGGCACCATCAGGATTTCGGAACTTATTTTGAGTATCCACGTACTGGATATTTCGAATGTAACACGTAGATCTAAAAGATAGATTCAGTAGACCAGAGCCCATCGGAGGGCTAACCCCATTCTTTCCAGCAATGGCAATGCCACCCCATGCCACAGTTTCTGCTCCACCGTTTAAATGATTAAATAATTCTTTAGGCCAATAACCCACGAATACGTTATCATCTGAAAGTACCAACCACCAATTTCCTGTCGGTTGATCCTACGAGGTTAAACAAACATGTCCATTTTTATTAATTCACAACCGTACTCTTGCCGAGACAATAATTTTTTTTAGAACTAAAACAATCAAATTTAATTACGTACCTGATAAATGAGGATTTTTACTTCATATTGCTCTTCGTAGGTAGATGTTAGTAGTAGAGGATAGTTTGGGGTTATTGAACAATTTGTTAATACAAAACCAGGACAAAGCTGATTGTAGCAACCAGTGGTCCTTGCACCATCAGCCTGTTGGAATCAAAATAATTTGTTAAGGAAATAAAACAAGAGAGATAAATTAAAAAAAATACTTACTGTCCAAAATGTAAATAATCGAGTAAGCTGATCTCCATTAATGGCCGGTGAAACCTGACATATACAAGCAATAAATAATCGGAAGTCATCTTATTATTAGACGACAAATTATATACATAAATTCTAATTAATAAGGGCAAGCAAAATCAGATATTTTACCGTCCATCCTGCGAGAATGACATTTAGTTGATCAGGTGGACCATTTTGAATCCACATATTTGTAAAGGAGTACTGATCTTTAGCAACGGTTAAGTTCCATACTTCAAGACGTCCGTCAACACCAAAATATGGCACATCCTTTTTCATTCCTACGTTCACCGTCTGTCACCGCATAAACATATACCAAATTGAGAAAATAATTAAATAGATGCATGTTCTAAAAATTAAAATAAAATTACAAAATTAATTAAGAAACAATAAATTTCACATTACATGGAAACGGTGACCAGCTGGGAAGCTCGTTTGTGGGCCTATTTGAGTCATTGATTCTTTTGGCATCGATCTTGCTTCTATTAAATCTTCTTTTGAAGTTCTTTTAATCGGCACGGTCCCATGAGGGCATGATTCTCTTTCATGTCTGATGTATGAGGTTTTTGATTTTGATGACTTTTTAGGTGACCCAGTAGGAAAAGTGACCGGTCTCGTCTGTGTATTTTATTTTTAAAAAGAAAAAAGAAAAAAAGAAAGCCATATATATCGCTTTTCTACATGATTTATAATCACTGAATTAACAAGAAAAGTAAGAGCAAAATAACTCACCTGCACTTTGTGATTCTTTAACAATGGATGATCTAGTGCCGGTTGTTTATTAATATCGACACAATCAATAGTATCACCTACCTGTGTCTGGTAGCCAAAAAAAATGTCAGATATATTCCCACCATAAACATGAAAAAATTTAAAATAAAAATAAGAATATTATGTGCTGCTTAAATATTATTCAAACTGTTAGGTACCCTGGTATATCTATTTAAATAAACGATTAATACAAATATTGGGCTCCAAAAGTTTATAGTAGTATTTCAATCAACCACAAATAATTGTGATTCAGATGATCAAATCGCTCGTTCGTGTAAAATTCGATCCTCTACCTTAAATGTTTTGATGGCTGGTTTGTTGAGAGTTTTGAGCTGTCTTTCCAACTGCAGATCTGCTTCCCTTGAAAGACTTAAGTCAGCCATGATACAAGTTTTCCAAGAAATGACGAATTGTATAGCTATAATTGGTATGATAATCTTCAAATCCATTAGAGAATAATGGGTAGACACTCTGATTGATGTATGCTTCTGCAAAAATGTCCAACTCTTCATATATTAGCTAGGCAAACAATATATGTTTATTAACGTAAAATAAATTTAGCTGAGCCAATACTTCCATTTATAGCAATTCCAATATGAAAGCATTTATTTCTAGTTTATTGTCTATAACTCCATATAATAAGATAAACATTCTTTGCTAAACCAAGCCTACTACATTTTTCTTTCCTAGTTTATGTCAAAGTTTTTATCTCGGTAATATGTAAAATGACATGATACTACCATTTAAGTGATGTGTATGATATGCCATTTCCACGTTTGGCTTGATTTTTTTCTTCCAGCATTAAATGATGGAATTAACCAATTAAACGGCCTACGATATA
>JAQOOD010000004.1:17340878-17463128 GCA_029633175.1 Citrus glauca
TATTTTTTTTTTTTTGTTCAATTTCAAATTTAATGTCAATTTACAAGTTCTATGTCATTTTTCTAAGTTGTTTTTGTTTACACCATTTTCTTCTAATTTACAATTCATCATTAATTTACCACCTTTTTTTCATCAATTTACTAATTTAATGTGTGATTTACACATTTTTTGTTTCATTTTACACTTAATGTCAATTTACAAGTTTTAAGTCATTTTTCCAAGTTTTTGTTTTCGTTGCGCTGTTTTCTTCTAATTTACAACTCCATCATTAATTTACCACATTTTCCATCAATTTACTAATTTTATGTGTGGTTTACATAATTTTTGTTTTATTTCACACTTAATGTTAATTTACAAGTTTTGTGACATTTTTCTAAATTTTTGTTATCTTTACACTTTTTTCTTCTAATTTCCAATTCCATCATTAATTATCCATTTTCCATCAATTTACTAGTTTTATGTGTGGTTTTTATTTTCTTTACAAATTTAATGTCAATTTACAAGTTCCGTGTCATTTTTCTAAGTTTTTATTTTCTTTACACTTTTTTCATCTAATTTACAACTCTATCATTAATTTACCCATTTTTTCATCAATTTTTCTAAGTTTTTGTTGTCTGTACACTTTTTTCTTCTAATTTAGAACTCCATCATTAATTTACCTATTTTTTCATTAATTTACTAGTTGCATATGTGGTTCACAAATTTTTGTTCAATTTCAAATTTAATGTCAATTTACAAGTTCTATGTCATTTTTCTAAATTTTTGTTTTGTTTACACCATTTTCTTCTAATTTAGAACCCCATCATTAATTGACCAATTTTTCCATTAATTTACTAATTTTATCTATGGTTTACGCATTTTTTTATTTCAATTTACACTTAATGTTAATTTACAAGTTTTAAGTCATTGTTTCAAGTTTTTATTTTCTTACACTTTTTTCTTCTAATTTACTACTACGTCATTAATTTACCCTTTTTTCCCATTAATTTATTGGTCTTACGTCTGGTTTATAAATTATTTATTTTATTTCATAGTTAATGTTAATTTACAAGTTCTATTTCATTTTTTAAAGTTTTTATTTTGTTTGCATTTTTTTCTTCTAATTTACTACTCCAACTTTAATTTACTCATTTTTCCTTTTTTTTAACTATTTTTCAAGTGTGAATTACAAATCTTTCATTTCATTTCATACTTAATGTCAATGTCCACTTTTATTTTTTATATTTTCTATTTTTTAATTTCTCAGACCAATTTTTGCTTATCATGCTAATTTACCCCTTTTACTTTCAATCTATGAGTCATATGTGTGGTTCTAGAAATTTTTTTTCTTATTTCACATTTAGTTTGAATTTAGGTTATTAAGTTTAGGTCAATTGCCTTAACTTAAATCCAATGTGAAAATAGTTAAAGAGTTGAATTATTGACATTTTACGATTTAGATAGAATGATATAAGGCCAGGCATGTGTTGGCTTGGATAGGGTTAGTAAAAATCTAACCTAGTCTACTTTTTAATGAGTTGAGATAAAATCCATCCAACTTAACTAAATAAACTTATTTAACTCAATTATACTCAAACCTTATATTGTCTGGTTGAGTTAATTAGGTTAAAGGTCAAATCAAAAGCAAAAATTAAATCAATATTATAACAATTATGGCATCATCAACATCAAAAAAGTTCAATTTTTTATATATTATTTATTTTTCCCTTTTCTTGAAAGTAAAAGGCGGTAAAAAAAAAACATTTTCCTTAGGTCTCAGTGTCACTGTAGAAGTGAAAAAAAAAAAGAAAATCAAAACAAAAAGCACCGTCCCTAATATTCATTCTCAAATATGAATTTTTGTCTCAATTCTTCTAAATTTAGAGCCAAAATTCGCTAAATCTAAATCTGCTGGCACGTGAACCGTGAAACCATCGATCACAATCCAAACCATTGGGAATATAGAGATGGCATGCAGATTGTCATTCAGATTTTGGTGATGGTAAGACTATGGAAGAAACCAAGAAGAGCACCAAAAGCATCCACTAGTTAAATTTAGGAGTAACCTTGAAACTATCTTCCAACTCCAAAACTTTGCAGATCGGTTTGGCGCACATCGCACGAGGTAAGCAATCTGGAAAATCATTCAATAAGTCTTTGTAACTTCAATCTAACGTATGTGTGTGTGGTCCTAAACACAATTGGTTTAACGATAACATCAAACCTATCTATGACTGTCCTGTCCTCTATCTTCTTTTCCATGGAGTCTAAGTTTTTCACTTCTCTCATTCAATCTCTCTATTTGTTTTTTTTTTAATTTTTTCGTTAGTTTTGTTTTAATTTATAACCCCTAATAGGCTAATGTGTTTTGAGTTCTAGTGAGCTAGTATCTGGATTATTATGTGTCCTCCCAGGTTGTTGAAGGAAAGGCTTTATAAGTAATTGTTTCATTTCCTTGTCATTTTGGTGCGACGTTACTTGTGCAATATGTTCTCTTGATGAACAACACATGGAATCGGTTCAAGTGAATTACATTATGGAAGCTCGATTGTCAGCAAGAAAGTAATCCTTGAATGTTGAACATAGGAACAGCACATGGCGTTACTTGTGTAATTGTCCTCGAATGTTTAATTATTTGTGGGAACTCCACAAATTGATTAAGGGAAATTATTTAGAACCATAATCAAGTGGGTTGAAATGGCCTATGATTAACAATTTTATGCTTATGATGAAATTTCAGTAGTTTTGATGAGTTTGGGCCACATCTTGGACAAATAAAACAACTCAATGAACCGATCGAGGTTAAATTTATAGAGTGAAATACTGGTGGCCTGCTTAGAGGTTGGTTTTCTTATTAGTTCGGATGTTCAGATTAGAATGATTAGAATTTCATTGATGTGTTTATTTTATTTTAAAATTAAAATTAAAATAAATTAGATTATAATAATTATTAAAAAATATATAATTAATGATTGTCATAATTATTATTTTATATTTTAATTATAGTGATTATTTATTCAAAAATCATTATTATTATTAATTACTATCAATAATATATTAATATTAATTGATAAAATCATAAATCATAATATATATAATAAAATTATAAATCTATTATTTTTTCTTTAAATTAATTTATAAAAATCGATCATGTCCCTTTTGCCGAATGAGAAATTGGTATAAAATCATAAATTTAAAATTTAACTAAAAAATCATAAATCTGAACTCCAAAAAAATCATAATCATAAGTGGTTCTATATATATTTTAGGTGTATATTTAAGTATTTGTGTGTGTGTCTATATATATATATATATATATATATATATATATTATAAGAAATCTATCAATTTTATCTTTAACTTATTTTTAAAATATAATGTTATAATAATTAAGACATAAGCATCAATAAAAAATAAAATTTAAAATTTACTAAAACCACGTCGTTTCCATATAATATTCATTTTTGCCTTTTTTTTTTAAATGAAAGCGGTAAAACAAAAATCGGCTCTCAAGTCTCAACAGCACCATAGAAGACGAGAATGACAAAATGATAAATTGAAAATCACAGTCCCTATTCTTCATTCCCCAAAAATGAATCTCTCTCTCTCTCTCTCTCAATTCTCCAAACATGAAAAGCCAATATCCGCCAAATCCGAACCCGAATCTGCTAGTACGTAGGCCTTCCAATCATTCATGGTAATCCGAGGTGCAATACCAAATTCCAGAAAGTATGTATCTCATTTCAGATTAGTAATTGGATAAGCTCGGAGGATCTGGAGAACGACTTGTTTTGCAGCTCCATGGCCATGGATTAAATTGGATCCAAGCCCAACGGAGACGACTCGAAACAGGGATGCAACTGTGAGTGTTGCAGCGAGGCCGCATCACTGGTATGCCAATTACGTTGATGGGACCACGTTATCTTCGATGAGTTTGGAGTCGATTGACGCCAACAACCTATGGATTCTTGTTCCTGTAGCTGTGTTATGGACTATTCGTCCCAAATGAGCCAAAAGGTTTGGATTTTGCCTACCCCTCGCCCCCCTCCAACCCAAAAACAAAGTGACACATTTATGTTTATTATTGTTTTTAGTGTATTGGGGATATAACGAAAATAGAGAATTGGAGTCGTTAAACTTGCAAATTTATGTGCTGGTTTTATTTGTGTTGGAAAGCTGATGGTGTCTGTTGTCTTCTGAATTTTGAAGATTTCGAAGTCGTTCTTGTTTGTAGTTGGTGGTAAAGTATCTAAAAGAGTTATGATGGTCATTAATAGTCTTTTGATTTTATAATGCATGCTCATAGTTGTCAGCAAATGCTTATTTGGAATCATTCATGGGTGGGCTAGCTATTAGATTTCCCAATTGTAGAAGATTGAGTTTTATTTGTAACTTCATACTTATATGTTGGTTATTATCACCTCATGGGTGACTAGCTATTATTAGATTTCCTAGCTGTGGAAGATTGTGTTTTTCAATTATAACCTCATGCTTATTCTTCTGTTTTTTAAACAATTATTTTCCTTAGTGCAGGATTTGGCTGTCTTGGGAAGATTGCAATTAGCTCTAGAAAATGATGTCATTGCAGTTTTTGATGGGTCAAATCACTTTGGTGGGACTACTTTGATGTTCAGTTTTTGATTTTTGTGTATGTGATAAAAAAAAAATTTGGCTTTTATTTTTTTGGTTCTGCTGAAACTATTTTGGCATCTCGGATTTGAAGGTTTACTTCAACAAAATTTTCCTCTGAAATGGACTGAGCCAAACCCTTGTATTACCCCACAAGATTTGCTAGCTTTCAAAGATGCTTGAACAAAGGCAGCTAGTCATAATGAAGAAAAGCAACATATGATGGGCTTCATTATATGGGGTATTGGGAACAAGTTGAATCTGAATTTTCTTTTTGATCTTTTTTCCTTCTTCTTTATATATTCACTACTTTTCTGTTCTTTCCTTTTAAGCAACATCATTTTGCTTTTCTGCAATGGAATAGCGTCATTACACACTTTGGATTTCTAATTTTCGTGACAGAAATTGCCTTAAAATATATTTCAATGTGTGATATCTTCAAGTGTTAGTTATATAAGGTACATATTATTATATTAGGCTTATGACAGGAATATTGTTTGAAACTTGGGGTAATAATTTCCTTTCAAACACCAACATTAACTGAAATGAAAAATTGCACATGCTTTATTCAACATTTGTGATGTTTTGCTTGATTCAGGTGCTTTGGAGAGGTTTTCTCCATTCTCATTAGTTGTATTAATATAATAATAATAATAATAACAACAACAACAATGGCTATAATAATAAAGCTTTGATGAGCTTTATGCTCCAAATGATACAAAGCTAATTTCTTAGTAGCTTAATATCAATACAATTATACTTTTGCAGGTAAAGGAGGCTGGAACAGTTGAGTTGAAGCAACTAGTTAGACTTGTTAAGCATGTAGCTATTTGAGATATTGATGTACTGCATCCAGGAGCCCAATATCTACAGATATTGATGTATTGCATCCAGGGGCCCAATACTGCATCCAGATATTTTTTTACTTGGAAAGGGTCCACCTATTTGGACTTTCTTGTTCCAGAGCTTGGATTTTACTTTTTCATTATTGGAGAAAATAATCATGATGCTAGAAAATATTTCTTTAATTGCCATCTTTTTTTAACCTTCTAGTTGATGGTTTCTACACCTTGTGGACAACATGCAACCGACTCTAGAAAATATTGTCAGTGCAGATTTTGATGGGTCAAATCAATTTGGTGGGTCTACTTTTGATGTTTACCTTGCGCTGTGCAGAATATTTGAAGGTTTCTTTGTGATTTTTGTGTATCTGACAAAATTTTTTTTACTTTTATTATTCTAGTTCTGCTGAAAATATTTTGGTAGCTCTGATTTGAAGGTTTACTTCAACAACTTTGGTGATAACTAATTGATGATAATTTACTTCAACAGCTGAAAATATTGATTCCAAGTTAAACTCCTTGATGATAATTTACAGTGCTTTTATGGATTCAATTTGTAACTATTTTTTTGTCATCATTATTTGGATTATAAATAAACATCTGCACTGATTTCAACATTTCTTAGTAGATTGATATCAATATAATTATACTTTCATAGGCAAAGGAGGCTGGAAGTACATGATTTTGTATGGGTGCTGCATGGAGAGGCACAATAGGGAGGGACACGATAGGGAGGAAAACCAATTTCAACCAGATACTTGAATACGGGATAAATATAAGGTACTAATTGATGCACGTAGCAATTCCTTATGAAAAAAACATCATTGGCATGTTTAATTTAGAATATCATTTTTAGGCCCTTTCTGTAAGCTTAAAATTTCATGAATATTACATTGTTTAAGGTTCCTTTCATATTACATTGTCAATAAAATAGGAGAACCAAATAGGTTGATGAGAACTAATAGGTTCATGAGAAGTGTAAAATTCATAATTATTCTACTAGTGCAATAAAATATAAAACTACACAACATGGCCGTAACCATAGTCTAAAAAATACTTGGTCAAAATTATGTCTAATAAAATGCAAATAGCTTGTACAAATCCACTCCCTTAGGCATATGCAGATTATTTCAATATAATTTGGTGTGTACTGACGCCAGTGAGGCAGTCTCCTTAGGAATAATGACTTATTATTTTAACAAAATAACTTTTAATACAACATAATGATTTCCACTCAAAAATATATATATATAGAAACAATGACCTATTTGCCCATACCAAATAAATTCAGTGAAGCTGTTTGATGGTCCAGCCAAAGTGGCCACACTTGTAATGTGGCCATTCTTACTTGCGCATTTCTGTATGGTATGTACATATTGTTTGCAGTATCCACATTTTCTTGATTTAAACCCTTTACTAACGCTTGTATTAGGTGCACCCTTTGTCTTCACAATAAATGGATCTTTTACAATTCTTGCTTTCTTTTCTGCACTGAATGGTCTATTTCTATCTCCTTCATTACTTGTTCTCAGCTCCTTTATCTTACTCTTTATTTAAGCAAGATGACTTTTTAATTTCCAATATGTAGCATCAGATTTTGAGGCATAAAAACTTATTTCATTAAATTCGGCATTTAGTGACCCATACTGAAAATTGTTAAGAATGTCCCTAGATTGACTTTCCAATGGCATTGGCGATTGTATGTAAACTTTAGGTATCTCATTTGCATATGTTTCATCACACAATATAAGTGAGGGCATTATATTCCAATTGATTCGAACTTGTGAGAATTGCACTTCCAAAAAAACTTGTTGCATAATGATTATTAACACCAAGTAGAATAACTAAAGGCTTTCTATACTCATTTGTCTTATAAGTGCTATCGAACGCCAAAACGTCCCCAAAGTAACTATAATCCCAACGAGCAATAGAATCTGCCTAAAACAAGTTTGCAAGTCTATTCTCTTCATCTACAGAGTACTTACAAAAGAAGTCTGGATCAATCAACTTTTGCATTCAAGTATGCAAGTGCTGCTTCTGAGTCTGTTTCGAGTATTATAGAGCGACGTTCATTATCTAAATCGTTATACAAATCCTTTAATCTAAAGCCAAATTCTCATACCCCCAGCCTGATTTACAAAGAAGTCCATAATTTGACTTGTCTTTATAGCAACTGTTTTCAGTGTATTAGCTAGAGCGTTGTTAGAATCTTTAACCATTCGATGAGATCGATGAAATTAAGTCTCAAAATCTGCTGCCAACTCATGAGAGTGTTATGGAACGAAGTTCCTAACAACCCAAGCTTTTGACTTCTTATCTAAATTTGCCCTAAATGTTGCTCGACAATTGACTCTTGTAATAGCTCTAGGTTCATGGATTCTGTTTGTACGCTCAATATACTTCTTATTCCTTTCACCTTCTCTACTGTAACCCCAATGTTTCATTATGGGTGCACTATTTATATCACGTCTCCCATCATGAATGCAAACACTAAAACCCATTATTTTTTAGTATTTTTGATAAACTTGTAGCTTCTTCAAGTGATGCAAACTGCTTTCCAATAATGTCTTCAATAGTGAGTTCATAAATGCTTTTACCATCCCAATAAATAGAGTTTGAACCATCCCTCCCTGTCATAATAGAGTATGAATAATTATTTTTTTATCATGAATAATTGAAGTCAATTGATACTATTATTTTATTATTGACAGCTAAAATAGTCTAATTCTATTATTTTATTATGAACAACTAAAATAATCTGATACTTTTATTTGATTTTCAAAATATTATAAAAATAATCTAATCCTATTATTTTGTTATAAACAACTAAAAAACCTGATAGTATTTCTGCTTGAGCTGTTGAAGTAATATCATATGATGATGGAATGTTAAACTCTGGCACTTTGTAATTTTTGTTAATGCATGTCATAATATGATAAGAAAATTTTACAATAAGTGAAATAACACTATTAGACAATAGTCCGTAAATTATAATAGACATAATTAATATTAATTTTAAACGATTAAACAACACTACTCTTTTCAGAAAGAGGGAAAATAACATAAAAAATGATAGCAAGAGTAACAAA
This sequence comes from Citrus glauca, assembly GCA_029633175.1. NCBI lineage: Eukaryota > Viridiplantae > Streptophyta > Magnoliopsida > Sapindales > Rutaceae > Citrus > Citrus glauca. Next base: position 17,349,418 of record JAQOOD010000004.1, read on the forward strand.
TCATTAAACGACAGTGAAGAATTAACCTTGTTAATCATCATCCATTGTGTTCAATGTGGTCATTATAAAATGTTGGGCAAGGAAATTGTAGGATTGAATGGAACTATTGAATTCTATCGTTTCATAATGTATTCTGCGCAAGTTGCAAAAGTTATTAATATGGCTAATTTCAAATCAGTCCCCATTAAGTCAAAACATTACAAATGACCCCATTTATTTTAAACATACTCATCCAGCCCCAAAAGTATAAAGTCAACCTTAATTCTGTTTTGCCTGTTGAGTATTATTGTAAGTGTCAAAATTGTAACGATGATATTTTTCCCTAAATAAATTGATTACTACTATGATTGTAATTTTAGAAATTATAATTTTTTTCCGTTTTGCCACTGGTTTCTCTTATAATTTTCTGGTTTCTCTGGAAGTTATACTATGTAGGAGTTAGATTTGAGATTATTATGATCTACTGCAAGCTTTGTGGCCTGGGATCATTAGCAACTTGGTTAATGTTTGAAATCTTGTTTATATTAGGTCTTATTTTTCTAGATAGGTTACTGTTATGCTTGTAATTTTATTTTTCTAAATAATTGTATTATTATCATGCTATCATAGGTTTGGACGGTCATGATGGTTGCGTAAAACCTCAACTATTTTTTATTATTGATTGGGCATTTGCTTGCTTCTTGTTTTTCAATTTTGGCAGTGATGGTAGTAGTGAAAGCTTTTGGAGTTTTGGACAATGATGATGGTAGCATAAAACCTCAGCATTTATGATTATGATTATTTTGTTGTAAGAAATGTGATGGTGAAATCTTTTGTAACTAGAATTTTCCCATACATTTATTACTAGATGGATTAATGTTTGTTTGAGAGGATATTGTTTTGGGCGAAATCTATTCATAGTTTGTATTGTACTTCATGCTTGCTGATATTTAGTAGAGTTGCATTTTTTAAATAAGCAAAATTTTATCCTAAATCCCAAAGTGGCAATGAAATTTTTTTAATATCATTCAATTAATACTGTTATCTTCAAGTAACAAGTGACAGAATTTTTAGAAAGAAAAGGATATGAGTTTTTGGTTTATACATGCCACAAAAGTGTCTAATTTCAAAATATATATCCTCTTGTCCATTTTTTCGAACTCAAGAAATTAGAAAAAAACGCAATCACAATCCAGTATGAATTAAGTATGACTATAAGTGTCACAGAAGTAAGTTACATTGGTAAAAGATTGGGTAATTCTCAGATAAAGGTCAAGTAATTTACAATTACAAGTTGGGTAGAATTACATGTTGGGTAGTTATTAGCCAAGAATTGGAAATGTTTGGGTAAAAATAGATGGATAATGGACATGTAAAAATGGAGAATAAATATAATCTTTGAAGGATATTTACAATTTTTTTTAATGAATTGTCATATTATTGGAATTACTCAGTATGATGTCATATTTATAGAATTAAGTCACTTGTATGACATAAACAATATAATTTCTCAGAAAAATTAGGTCCAACTAAAGATTGATATGTTATTATTATTTTTTAATAGATCTCTTTACTAGTTGGAAATTGAATCATTGGCATGTTTTAATTTAAACCTTACGGTCCTTTTTAATAATAATTTTTTTAAATATCAAGGTATTTTTTAATCCGCTATCAAATTTTTAAATATCAAGGTATTTTTTAATCCGCTATCAAATTTCATTTGATACTTTTACACTCTTTATTTCAAACTTTTTTTTTATAAATATTACAGTATTATAAATATTACAGTACTTTTTTCTTACATTCAGGGCAAATTACGTAATCTCAATAGCTCCAACTAAAGATTGTAATCTCACGACAAATTATGTCATATTTATAGAATTAAGTCACTTTTATGGCATAAACAATATAGTTTTCTCCAAAAAATTAAGTCCAACTAAAGAGTGATACATCACTATATTTTTTTTTGAGGATAGACCTCTTTACTAGTTTGAAATTGAATCATTGGCATGTTTAATTTAAACCTTATGGTCCTTTTTAATTACAATTTTTTAAATATCAAGATATTTTTTAATTCGCTATCAAATTTCATTTAACACTTTTACACTCTTTTTATTTCAAACTTTTTTTTTTGTAAATATTACATTATTTTTTCTTACATTCACGACAAATTATGTAATCTCAATAGCTCTATTATAAAAATATTATAATTTTTCATACTTCTATTAATTTCAAAATATTTAATCCTATTTGTTGTTGTAAGTAATAATTCATCATCTCCAAATTAGTGCTGGATTTGTTTTATATGTGAAGGATAAAATATTTTTTTATTGAATTATAGTTTAAAACGACCTAATGTGATAAAACAAATATACTAATACAACAAATAGTAATGAACTAAATGCGCCCATAAAATTAGATTATTTGAAATAGATAACAAAATAAAAATAAGAGTAATTTTATTATTATACTTTATTGAGATATAGGGGTTACATTTTTTTTTAAAAAGTTAAGGTTCTAAATTAAACATGGCAATTATTCCATCTCACAATAATAAAGAGGGGGTGTTGTGATGCTAATGCAACATAGCATAAAAAAAATAAAATTAAATAGTGTAAGGTATTGATTAAAATGTGCTTAGGGATATAGGTGCAACTTAGCTTAATCTTTAAAGTAAAGTTTAAATAAAAAGGAGTAGAAATGGTTTTGCGAAAATTTACAGTGGCGCAGGCATTCTGACGTGCCTAAACCCTTATTTCAGTGATTAGCTGCTTTCTTTTTCTTTTTCCCTCTCCACATACGACAGTGACTTGTTTTTTACTCAAAACAAAATTTAGTTTAAATAACAAATAGTGCGAAAGTGATTTTCTTTTTCTAAATAACTGGATTATTGTCATCATTGTAATTCTGAAAAAACTACTCAGTATGATGACTTATTCGTAGAATTAAACCTCTTTCATCATATAAATAGCACAATTTCCTTAGAAAAATGGCCTAACTAAACATAGGTATTTTAACAATTTCTATTACAATATGGAAACAAAATTATAATATTGAAGAAAAAAATATAATAAATCATTCATTAGAATAATAAATATATCAAAATTAGTTTGCAACTTCTAAATCTACTAATTGGCATGTGTAGATATGAAGGTGGTTGATCCTTGACCCGTCAAATCCACAATTGCTCAGCATGCAAGTGACTTGTTAATGTGGACAATACAAATTGGAACCACCCTCATTAAAAACCAACCGAAAGAATAAAACAATTAGACAAACATAGCTCTTATTATTACATTATCTCAACAAGTCATATCATGTACGTCCAATTTATTGACTTCCCAGATGAAATAAAACACAACTTTAGAAAATATTTTATTACATCCTTGACTTTTGCTTGATAATATATAAGAAAAGTTAATTCATAATGAACAAATAAGCAGACTGAAACAAACCTAAATTATAAAATATCAAAATAAATGATCATTAAATTGCATAACAAAAAATTAAACTTCCACCAACGCAAGTAATTGCCACAACAACGACTAAGAACTACGTTTTCAATTTGCCAAGTAATTTGGAATTGGAGAATGCTAAAGCTGATTATTTTTAGGCAAAACTACAATTATAATTGCAACAACTAATAAAAGCCATCAAACACAGGTGAGGTGGAAAAAAAAAAAAACAAGAAAGAGATGGTTAAAGAGAACATACTCTTAACGTGTTGCAAGTTTTTGGGACTTTTTCTTCTTCACATTATTTTTATCGTCAACTTTGTTTGTCATTTTGTTTGCTAGAAGATTATTCTTGTGTGACTCATGAAATAATTAAGCTTTATAACTAAAACTATCTCTCATCTTGTTTGCATCTCCGTTGACAAGCTGGAGAGCAATGCGATGTCTTTCTATTGTGAAATTATACTAAATGTAATAAAAAAAGGAAAGAAATAGTCATCATTCATTGTAAAAATTTGAATCACTACGATATAAAAATAATGTCACATATATATTTTATAAATAATAGATCACATTGATCTCCATGAACTTCATCACAAACAAGCCACGGTCAAATCCATTTGGTTGTACTGGAACATTATCTGGATATGAAATTTTAAAACTAAAAAAAATCTCAAAGTTGGTCAATTTTTCTCAAACAATCATCAAGGAAAACTTCGTTGAGCCCCTGTAACTGTGATAATGATGATAATAGTCAGCAAACATTTGTAATTTTCGGCATAATACAAGTGAAATGCAAGCTTCACTTACAATTGCTCTAACAATTTCCTCTCGATGTGAATTCGAACTACAACTGGGTAAAGAGTCCCAAATTTCAACGATTTAAGTTTTAACAATCAACACCGCTAAATACCAATGCGCAGAGCCATCATTTATAGGAACATAGATCAACGTGACAAATCCATAAATTTTACTAAAATTATTAAATGTATTAAGCAATGGCAATAGAATTAGAATTTCGCATTTAGTTTCGTACCTTTTCCATAAAGTAGGTTCTAACATGTATTTATCTTGAATGTTATGATTTTTTACAAAGTTTTCTATGCTTGATTTCTTTTTGCAAGTCATGTTTACCACTATTTGTTGCAGCAAAACTCATAAAAAAAATTACAAAGGCAATATATTACCAACATATATTGTCACTAGTTGGCAAAACAATTCATAATACAACATTTATAACTTACTGGAAATATGGTGGGCAAATACCAATTACGCATTTCTACGCTCATTTTTGCACGTTCTTTGTTTGTTAAGTAGTTGACGAAACAATCTATAAGCCATTAAACAAGAACACAAAAGTACTTAAAAAGAGAATAAAGAAAAAGTGAACGATTGAACTGATTATAAGGGAGGTATGATTACTGTATAAATAATCCAACTATCAGGAGCCAAAGAAAACATCTCTTGGCGAAAGAAAAAAACTAATTCCATCAACAATATGCTCATTGTATTAAGAATGCAAAAATAAAATTAAAACTAGTATAGTGTGAATGAAAAAACATAGAGAAAATAGTTTATGAGAAAATCCCACTACTTTTTAGGCTGAAATACAAGTAACGCAACCTAAGAGGGGAGTGAATGGAGATTTTAAAAATTATGCAATACAATTAGCTCAACAAATCAATCTAACACCTTAATAAAATAGAAAACAATAAATTCAAACAAGCGTAAAAATAAAAGAGTAAGGGAAGAGAAAAACAAATACACGGATTTTTACGTGGTTTGACAATCTCTGCCTAAGTCCACACCTCCAAGCCAACCAAGCTCGAGGATTTCACTATCCAAACCTTCCAAGGCTTCAAGTTCTTACAATTAACTTACAAGGTGTTAATGAACCTGTACAATCAAAAGATTATCTCCCTAATCTCTTTACCCCAAGTGTTCCTCAAACTTATACACTCACAATTTAATAAGAAATGAAAATTACAACAAAAACTCTCTTTAAGAGTGGATATGTAAATAATAGCTCACAATGATTTAATCTATGATGATTTAGGTTTTGAAAAATCAATATATGTTGTATGATCTTATATTTGCTTGCATTATTTCTTAGAATAAAGTTTGAGTTGAGTTTTTATAGTAAAATTTTAAAAACTAGCTGTTATAGGTAAATTCCCACACCCAAGCGGTTAGCCACTTGATTATCCGGCTAGCCGCTCAGGAACATTGATATTACTTTATTTTTGAATTTTGCTACAGTTTTACTGTTCATTAAAATTACACTTTAACCCAAAACTTTTTATAATTATATTATTACCTAAAAAGTCATAAAAATTTATAAATATGTCTAATTTCAGAAAATCCTAAAAATAATTTTCTTTCCTAAACTTCATGAAATTATGATATGACCCTAAAAATTTTATTATTTTGCATAAAAGTCCTTTATCCATATTTTTTAAAATTCTCAAATATTTTCACTTTAGTCCACAATATTCTTAAATTATAGTATGACCCAAAATATTTCAAATATTTGTAAAAACGTCTAACTCTAAAATTTAATACTTATTAAAATCAAAGATTTCAAATCTTAGCATTTAAGTACAAATTACTTAAATCCATAAAATACTTTACTTTATAAAAATAAAACCTTTTAGTTTATGAAAAATATTTAATTAAATTAATCTCTTGAGCTTCTCAAATGCTAAATCATGCATCAATTAAATCATATTGGCTTTACAAGAATTTATCGCACTAATTTATTTGCTAAGCTCTAAACTTTATTCTTGATTTCGTCGTTTGTCTGTTGAGTGTCTTGAACTTGATTTCACTTAATTCACTTGCATAAATATTACCTTTCAAAAACTAGTGAAAATGTGAAATCAATATCTATTAAATCATTTAATACATATGTTTGTTATCATCAAAATTACATTATGAGTAGCCCTTTAGGCTAACAATCTCCCCCTTTTTGATGATGACAAACATCTCATATATTTTGACATTTATACTCCCCCTTAATACATGGCATATATAATTGAAGACATAAATCAAAATTAAAACAAAAACTCCCGTTGAATATATCATTTATGATAATTTGTAAGCTCCCCCTTAATATTTCAAAACCATGCATAAATACTTGAAATACAAAATACGTATTACATGTCTCCGAATTCAAAATACATGATCTCTCCCCCTTCATCATCAAAAATTACTAGAAAATGGTTGGTTTGGGCATGAAAATGAATGAAAAAGGAAGAAAATGGAAGTGAAAATGGATGGGTTGCTCACGGTTTTGAGTGAAAGAGAGAGCATGTGCAGAAAATTAACAAAGGAAGAAGAAGAAATAAAAAAAATATGCCCAACCCGTAACCAAGCGGCTAGCCGCTTGCTCTCGGGTTGGGGACAGTTTCCAAGCGGCTAGCCGCCTGGTTGCTGTCCAGTTGCACTCAAGTTGATTTCAGCTAATTTCGATCAATTCTGTGACCATTTTGTGATCCCGAAACATCTCAAGAGCCAATTTAATGCGTGATTCATGATTTTAAACATCTAAAAAATGATTAATTTAAACAAATAATCCATCCAACAAGCATATATTCATGAAGCACATAAGCATTCAAAAATTAATAAATCAAACACCACATATATCTAACTTGCTCAAACACTTCATAAACATTTATAATCATCAAGCAAACGATTTTAATAGATTCAATAACATAAATAGAGATGTTAATGCGAAAATTTCATCATCCTAAGTTCATGCTGAATTTTTGAAAATTGTTCTTTGCAAAGGGGTTTTGTAAAATTATCGGCAAGTTGTTTTTCTGTAGAGATAAATTCTAATTTAATATCACCTTTTTTAACATGATCTCTCAAGAAATGATGCCTAATCTATATTCTTGGTTTTAGAATGTTGAATGGGATTCTTTGAAAGATTTATGGTGCAGTATTATCACACTTGATAGGAATTTGTTCAATATTACTACCATAGTCTCTAAATGTTTGTTTCATCCAAAGTGCTTGCGCACAACAACTACCTGCGGTAATATATTCCGCCTCAGTAGTTGAAAGTGCCACCAATTTTGTTTCTTACTAAACCATAAAACAAGTGAATGACCAAGAAAATGGCAAGTTCCACTAGTACTCTTCCTATCGACCTTGTGACCAGTAAAATCGGCATCCGAATAACAAGTTAAATCTATATGAGTTTCTCTAGGATACCAAAGGCCAATATCTATGGTTCCACTCAAATAACGAAAAATTCTTTTAACAGCAAGCAAATGAGATTCCTTGGGACATGATTGAATCTTGCGCACAAACATACACTAAACATGATATCAGGTCTACTTGCGGTTAAGTAAAGTAAGGATCTGATCATATCTCGATACTTTTTAATATCAACCTTTTTACCTTTGTCATCTTTATCAAGCTTGATTATTGTACTCATTGGAGTATTCTTGGTATTTGATTCATCAATACCAAATCTCTTGAGCAAGTCTTTGACGTACTTAGCTTGGTTGATGAAGATCCCCTCATTGTTTTGTTAGATTTCAAGTCCAAGAAAATACTTCAATTCTCCCATCATGTTCATCTCAAATTCCTTACTCATACAAGAGGAAAATTATTTGCACAAAGATTCATTAGTAGAACAAAAAATAATATCATCAACATAAATTTGAACAACATGTATATTTTGATTTTTATTTTTAATAAAGAGGGTAGTATCCGTTCTTCCTATCGAAAAACCGTTATCTAACAAGAACTTTTTAAGCCTATCATACCATACTCTAGATGTTTGTTTTAATCCATACAATGCTTTTGATAACTTATACACATGATTTGGAAATTTCTCATTTTCGAAACCAGAGGGTTGTTTCACGTAAACTTCCTCCATAATATAACTTAGGAAAGCACTCTTGACATCCATTTGAAATAAAATAAAATCTTTATGACATGCAAATGCTAACAACATCCTAATGGATTCTAATCTAGCTACAAGTGCAAATGTTTCATCGAAATCGATTCCTTCTTCTTGGTTGTATCCTTGAGCCACTGATCTAGCTTTATTTTTTACAACCACACCAGATTTATCCATTTTATTTCTAAATACCCATTTAGTGCCTATAATGGATTGATGTTTCGATTAGGAACCAATTCCCATACTTTATTTCTTTCAAATTGATTTAACTCCTCTTGCATTATTATAATCCAAAACTCATCATTTTCCACATTCCTAAAATATTTTGGTTCAGCATGCTCACATGTGTTTCTAAGTGATAATCTAATTGTGATACCTTTTGAAGAATCACCAATATTAAATCCCTAGGATGAGAGGAAACATACCTCCACTCCTTGGGGAGTGTTTGAGAACTACTTTCTTGTTGCTCCAGCTCCATATTTGTTTGTTCTTCTTGTCTATCTTCTTGATTTTCTTGTAGTACATAGTCTTGATTCTCTTTTGATAGTTTTTCTTATAACTCTCCATCTGCATCATCATTAACACCTCCTTTCTCCGCAGAGGAGGGGTTACATTCATCAAATGTAGCATGCATGGATTCTTCCACAACTAAAGTTCTTTTATTATAAACTCTATAAGCTTTGCTTGAGTTTGAATACCCGAGAAAGATGCCAATATAAGATTTTGGATCAAATTTACCAAGATTATCTTTTGTTTTTAAAATAAAACATTTGCATCCAAAAACTTTAAAATAATCAATATTGGGTTTTCTATCTTTCCAAAGCTCATAGGGAGTTTTATAGTGAAAGCCCAAAAACTAGCCGTTATAGGTAAATTCCCGTGCCTAAGCGGTTAGCCGCTTGATTATCTGGCTAGCCGCTCAGGAATAGTGATATTACTATTATTTTTGAATTTTGCTACAGTACTACTGTGCACTGAAATTACACTTTGACCCAAAACTTTCTATACTTATACTATAACCCAAAACATCATAAAACTTTATAAATAGGTCCAATTTCAGAACTTCCTAAGGATAGTTGTTGTTCCTAAACTTTATGAAGTTATGATATGGCCCCAAAGTTCTCAAAATCTTTCACGTTAGTCCAAAATATTCATAAATCATAGTATAGCCCAAAACATTTCAAATGTTTGTAAAAATGTCCAACTCTGAAATTTAATACTTATTAAAATCAAAGATTTCAAATCTTAGCATTTAAGTACAAATTACTTAAATCCACAAAATATTTTACTTTATAAAAATAAAACCTTTTAGTTTATGAAAAGTATTTAATTAAATTAATCTCTTGAGCTTCTCAAATGCTAAATCATGCATCAATTAAATCATACCGGCTTTACAAGAATTTATCGCACTAATTTATTTGCTGAGCTCTAAACTTTATTCTTGATTTTGCCGTTTGTCCGTTGTGTGTCTTGAGCTTAATTTTACTTGATTCACTTGCATAAATATTACCCTTCAAAAACTAGTGAAAATGTGAAATACAGTATCTATTAAATCACTTAATACATATGTTTGTTATCATCAAAATTACATTATGAGTAGCCCTTTAGGCTAACAATCTCTCCCTTTTTGATGATGACAAACATCTCATGTATTTTGACATTTGTACTCCCCCTTAATACATGGCATATATAATTGAGGACATAAATCAAAATTAAAACAAAAGCTCCCCTTGAATATGTGATTTATGATAATTTGTAAGGTCCCCTTTAATATTTCAAAACCATGCATAAATACTTGAAATACAAAATACGTATTACATGTCTCTGAATTCAAAACACATGATCTCTCCCCCTTCATCATAAAAAATTGCTAGAAATTAATGCTAAGATCGATAATATATTAATGGATGATCGAGAAACATGAATATATGACCAATTAAAAATTTTAACCAAAATGATATTTTTCAAAAACTTATCATATGTATCTCCCCCTTTCAACAAAACCTGGAGGCTGCTGTATATAGACTACTTCTGTTAAAGATCCATTTAAAAAGGCATTATTGATATCAATTTGCCTTCAAACTGACACAACTTAAAAGTAATATTTAACTCCTAAGTATAAGAGTGTCGTGTTGTATTATAAGTCGGTGAGTCCAAGGTCGATCCACAGAGAAAAGATTTAATTTGTTTATTTATTTTATCTAAAAATTGAAATTAAAACTTGAATATAAACAACTTAATTTAAATGAAACTATGGAATTGAACTAGTCAGGGTTATTGATCCACCCTTAAAAATAAATAAAACTTAATAAATTCTTTTTGCCAATTGTTTTAAATTTATTACCCAAAAGATTAATTATACAAATTATTATTATTTTCCTTTTAATTTTATGATGGATTAAGTATTTATTGTGCCAAAATTTAATTTGTCTACAATAAGTCAAAATACCATTTCACTATGCCTTATATTAAGATCTTAAGACTTTATTGTGCCAAATTAATTTGTTTTTATACAATAAATCAAATTTTCAAAATATAAAACATGTATAAAATTAAATAGAAAATAATTTAATTTATAAAATTAAAAATAGAATTTAATTAAATCATATTTATTACCTAAGAGTTTCACCTTCCCCTAAATAATATTATTTAGTTAAGCATAATTAAAATAAAAAGAAGGAGTAGAATTGAATTATTTTTAATTAAAAGTAATAAAAACAACTAAAATTTGAAATAAAACTAATTTTATTCATAAAAATAATTATACAAAATATTAAAAACACACTTGGAAATCAAGATTACAAGGAGATGGAGAGAATTTGAGAAGAAGAGAGTTGTAGAGAGATGATTAAAAACATAAAAATGAGGCTCTATTTATAGAAAAATAAATTCATAATCCAGTGTTTTGCAGTCCATTATAAGCTTCATGCATGTGCTCCTCACAACCTTTAGATCAAGATCCAATGGCTGGTCAAACTTCAAAAGTCAACATCACACGTGGCATCGTTTGACTAGTCCGATTTGTCCAAAGAACGGTTGAGATTTGGTGGGTTAATGGGTGGATCGGGTCGACCCAAATACAAAGATTCGGATCCTCCAACTTACTTCACCAACCATTACCACGTGGCACAATCATGGCCATTGAATCATGGACGGTTGAGATTTAGTCAAAATTGCCAGTTATCCCATGCATTCATATCTATTGTAAGGTCATTTCATCATCCAATCAGTGATCAGTCAACAGAAAAAGTCAATTTTTTTATACAAACCTAATTTTAAGCCGATCTTGACTGATCTGAAGGTTTTCAGACCTCCGGAATCCAAATTTGACCTCCATTTATCTGTTTGGAGCCTCGAAGTACATGAAATTAATATTTTTCCTAATAAACACATAAAAATACAAAAAATTAAATATATTTAAAATATAATTAATAATTCCTAATATATTACATAAACTCAAATATAAATTATACCATAAGCATAAAATAACATATTATCGCTTGATAATTCAACAATTTTTAATACTAATCACACCCCCCAACCAGCTTATTGCTAGCCCTCTAGCAATTAAAGAGTTATATTAAATTGAGATTTATAAAATTCACATGCAAGTTAATAGTTGTTCATCTATCTTCTAAATTACCAAATAAATGAACTCTCCTAAATTTCTTTACCATATTGATGTTCACTCATTATCTAGAATATCATCAAACTTTCTTTTGTGTTCAAGTAATTAACACAATACTTATGGGGCTTCATTAAAAGAAAAACAACCTTTTTATTCCAAAAGTTATTAGAAATTATATCTTTAGGCAATAGATTATTCACACATATTTTTAAAACATTACATTTCTAACCCATGTAGCGAGCTTTAGGTCAGTGACTCCCAGACCAGTTGGCCTTAGGGCACTAGGTGTTGAAACACCCCTACGGACTTAATTACTCGGGTTTCTATTTATAAAAACTTTTTTTTTGTTTTATGGTTTTCTTTTTTTTTTTTTGCAATATACACTTTCTACTACCTTAAATACTATTCCTAATAAATCAAAAGAACTAAATGCTGTAAAATTTTAACTTACAATCCATTAGTATGTGTCATAATGTGTGTGTGAAGAATGATTTAATAATACTTGTTAAATGAGTAAACAATTAAATAACTTAATAACCAAGTGGAGAGTTCACAAATTCGAGTAATTCAAAGAAAAGGGAACAAAAAAAAAATTACTATTAATCTCAAAATCAAAATATAACATAACAAGACTATTAGGATGCGTCTCAAAAGTCGTGACTTTTTACTCGGCCATTCTAGACAAAAACAAAAAATGTTTGTTTTTTTTAACCAAAAAAATAAAAGAGAAAAGAGAAAAACAATACACATATTTAAAAAAAATGTATGTCAATTATCCCCACCCCACAACCTAATCTAAACATTATCTTAAAATTTTATAATTTTATAATTTTACAAATATGCAAAATAATAATAATAATAATAATAATAATAATAATAATAATAATAATAATAATAATAAAAGAGAATAATAAAAGAAGAAGAATAGGAAATCTCACATGAACTTGATGCAGAAGCTTAAAAGCGGATAACAAAGATGAAGAAAAAGTCAATTTTGTTTTTTAACAACATCCTTAATACTAAGAAGATGCGTTTCTAGAGGTACTACATTCTCTATATCCTGCCATCTTCGACTCAAATTTGTCCTAAGTTAGTCTTTACAAAAAAAAAATTGATTTTTTGATTTTTTTTTGTAAACACATCACCAGGACTAAGACATTCCACAATTATCAATTATTCCCTCCCCCCAACCTGAAAAAGACATTGTCCTCAATATTTTAAAAGGAAAGAGAAAGAGTTTAGAAGACAACACATGAACATGACAATAGAAAATATTTACAGACAGAGAGTTAAATCTAAATCGCACTTCTTATTACTGCTACTGTTACCGCTACCATCATCAGTCGACCAATTCAGTGCAAAAGTCTTCGGATCTGGCTCTGGTGTATAAGCTTGTAAAAGATCAAGTAACTCATTAGCAGTAGAAGCAGAGATAAAGAGTTTTTTTTTTACAGAATATGGAACAAAATGATTCTTTATTACATGGTTAATAAAAGTTAGAAAGATGTCATAAAAATTATTAACATTTAACAAACCGATGGTTTCTGATGGATGTTCAAGTGGACCCAAGATACAAATGTAATTAGTGCTTCAAAAGTTGCAAGATCTCCTGACAAGAAAATAAAAGCATCAGCATGATTCATCATTTCCGATATTCTCTCTTGCATACTTGATACCACTAATTCTTCTCCAATTGGTGGGCCAGACATGCACACTAGCGGTTTCATGGCTTTTGGAATAATGCCTAGTACTTGGCAGTCTCTAGTAAAAACAGCTTCTAAGACAAGTCTCGATAACCCTCGTTCACCTCCTCCATATATAAGATTCAGTTTCCTTTCTGCTATGACACGACCAAGATCTACAGCTGCCTGAACGAACTCTTTGTACTTTCCATAGTAATACCTAGAAAGCACACAAATGTTTTTGAATTGTTTACTTAAAGATGCTGCCATTGGACTAATTTTTCAAAAACAAGTTGTGAGTGTTTGAAAAACGAGCTCATATTTAAAGATCTTGGTGACATAAATAATGAGAAATAGCTGTGAATGGGTTGGCATATTTGTCAAATGACGAGTAAAGTTCATGGCTCAATAATTCAAAAACAAATAATAAAAAGAAAATAATGATTAGAAAAAGCAAACAGTAAAAGAAAATAAATATTTATTAAATATAAAATCACACCGCTAAATGCAATAATGCAAATGATAAAATAACAGTTAAGTAAAATAACAGTGAAGTGAAAGGATATTTACTGGTAGTTGTGATTGTGGCTCACATCTTCCTCTGGTTTTACGTCCAGTAACGGCTTGAACGCCCTCTATGGGTCGAGGATCGGCTTCCCATCCAGTTTTCTTATAAACTGGAAAATAGTGTCTTTTTGAGTCAGATTCCTAAGACTTAACTGTGCACTTTGTTTTTAGAATAGTATCCACAAATTATAAATCTCACGTTGCACAAATCCGCTTCGATGCATCTTAAGAGATTGTAAGATATCATCCAATAATTCTTTATTCATGCCATATTTAACGAATTTAATTTTATCTTCACGAGTATCAGAAACCATTCCTAAAAATTTACAATCCGGTCGTTTGCAACCAAGTCTTACACAATTATGACATTTTGAGCCAAGTCGTTTAGCTCTCATTTTTTTAGCAAACATACTTTTACCAAAACCAGGCATGTAAGAAACAAATAGATCAGAAAACTCACCTGCTAATCGGACCTTTGCTTCAATTAACCGACGAATGTCAGAAGGAATGCTATTGATCATTAACAAACGTAGTCGTTCACAACGAGCTTTGTAAATTTTCTTGAGGGCATTCTGAGGGAGAGAGGGAAAATGCTTATGGAGTTTGTTTTTTCTTCCATGTTTGATTTTGAGGTTTCAGTTATTGTGGGAAACTGAAGATACCGACTTAAGAAGTCACGGAGTACCGTTATCTGCCATTTATACAGGAAAATAAATCAAAACACACCAAAATCAAATCTGCAAAATCAAATCAAACGTGAAAGCGAGCAAAAAGAAACACACATTATAAAAGGAAAATGAACTTACATTCGTCCTCTCATTGAGTTAACCTTAAGCTCCAATTGAAATTCATATATGCCACTCTCTACTATTCTGAGTTGTCCTTCTAGATTCTCAACATAGGACACGAATTCGGGTGGTTGCAGATTCCAAAGTGGATGTGATTTACAGCTTTGTATTAGGTCTCTTAAGTGAAATTTCACACGAAGAAATCTTTTAAGATGTGCGAACATGTATTTTCTCATTGAGGTGCTCATGATGTAAAATGGAAATTGATGAGAGAATATACAACTGTCAAACAAATACACTTACACAAGAAAACTAATGTTAAAAAAAATATGTATAGTACATCAATTTAAAAAAAATCAAACAATGAAACGGCAAAATAATAATAAAAAAAATCATTGAAGACTTAATCAATAACTGGTGGGTCACCCAAATTAATTTCGGTGTCTTCGTCACGTGGGTGATGTTCCAGATATGGTTTTAATCTTTGACCATTAACTTTAAATATGACACCGTTCTTTGGATTCTCAATTTCTATGACCCTATATGAATATATATTTTTTACAACAAATGGGCTACTCCATTTTGACTTTAACTTCCCTGGAAATAAATGAAGACGAGAATTATAAAGCAACACTTTTTGACCAATCTCAAATGTTTTTCGAAAAATTCTTTTATCATGAAATGTTTTTGTTCTTGCCTTAATAATTCTTAAATTTTCATATGCATCATTCCTTAATTCCTCAAGTTCATTCAATTGCAATTTTCACACATTACTAGCATCATCCAAATTTGAATAAAAAGCTTTAATAGCCCAAAGTGATTTATGTTCAAGTTCAACAGGTAAATGACAAGGTTTAACATAAACTAACCGAGAGGGTGACATTCCTAATGATGTTTGAAATGCAGTAGGGTAAGCCCAAAATGCATCAATAAATCTAAGAGACCAATTTTTTCGGTTTAGGTTAACCGTTTTTTCCAAAATTTGTTTTATCTCTCTATTTGTTAATTCAACTTGACCATTTATTTGAGGATGATAAGGGGTAGCAATTTTATGTGTAATTCCATATTTCTTCATTAAAGACTCAAATGACTTATTACAAAAATGCTTACCTCCATCACTGATAATGGCTCGAAGGATTCCAAATTGACTTAAAATGTTTTCTCTTAAAAATTTAACCACAGTTTTACTATTATTATTTCAACAAGAAATTGCTTCAATCCATTTTGAGACATAATCAACTGTAACTAATATATAAACAAATCTAAAAAATGATGGAAATGGACCTATGAAATCAATTCCCCAACAGTCAAATATTTCAATTTCAAGTATGGGATTTAAGGGCATCATATTTCTTTTTGTAATTGATCCCAATTTTTACAGAATTCATATATGTCTTTGAACATGGTAGGCCAATAAAATCCACACTGCAAAATTTTAGCAGTAGTTTTTCTTAAAGAAAAGTAACCACCACATGTTTCAAAATGACAAAAATTAATGACACTACTTACCTCATTATTAGGAATACATCGTCGAAAAATTTGATCTGGGCAATATTTGAACAAATAAGGGTTATCCCAATAAAATTTCTTTACTTCAACAAAAAAATTTCTTCTTTTCTTGAGCATTCCATTGCAAAGGCATTTTACCTGTAACAAGAAAATTAATAATGTTAGCATACCATGGCATTGAAGTAACATAAAATAAAAATTCATCAGGGAAAGAATCATTTATGGGTATTATATCATTACAGAATTCAAATGTGAGTCTTGATAGATGATCCGCAACAACATTTTCAGCACCCTTTTTATCTTTGATGGTAAGGTCAAATTCTTGTAGTAACAAAATCCAACGAATTAGTCTCAGTTTGGCATCCTGTTTACTCATCAAATATCTCACAGCAACGTGGTCAGCAAACATAATAGATTTAGAGCCAAGCAAATATGAACATAATTTGTTTAATGCAAATACCACAGCAAGTAATTCCTTTTCAGTTGTAGAATAATTCATTTGAGCAATATCCAAAGTCTTACTCGCATAATAAATCACAAAAAGTTTACCATCCCTTCTTTGTTCTAAAACAGCACCAATAGCAAAATCACTCGCATCACACATTAATTCAAATGGCAAAGACCAATAAGGAGATTGCATAATAGGTGCAGATGTTAAAAGACATATTATTTTTTCAAAAGAGTTTCGGGAATTATCACTCCATTCAAACGGTGCATCTTTTAATAAGAGGTTACAAAGTGGTTTAGATATGGCACTAAAGTTTTTTATAAACCTCCTATAAAATCCTACATGTCCTAAAAAGGATCGCACATCTTTAACTGTTTGGTTGTGGCAATTTAGATATGACTTCAATTTTTGCTTTGTCAACTTCAATTCCTTTAATAGAAACAATATGACCCAAAACAATTCCAGAAGTAACCATGTAGTGACATTTTTCCCAATTCAACACGAGTTCTTTTTCAACACATCTTTTTAAAACTTTCTCCAAATTATCAAGGCAATCATCAAAAGAATTTCCAAACACAGTCAAATCATCCATAAAGACCTCTAAACAATGTTCAACCATATCACAAAAAGTGCTTAACATACATTTTTGAAATGTTGCGGGAGCATTACAAAGCCCAAATGGCATTCTTTTAAATACAAATGTTTCAAAAGGACATGTAAATGTGGCATTTCTTAGTCCTTAAGTGTTATAGGAATTTTATAATAACCTGAATATCCATCTAAAAAATAGTAGTAGGGATGTCCTGCTACTCTTTTTAAGATTTGGTCAAGGAATGGTAATGGAAAATGATCTTTTCCAGTGGCTTCATTTAATTTTCTATAATCAATGCACATGCGCCAACTAGATGTAATTCGTGTTGGAATTAATTCACCTTTTTCATTTTTAACAACATTGATTCCAGATTTTTTAGGCACTACTTGTGTAGGACTTACCCACTTACTATCAGAAATAGGGTAGATAATTACCACATCAAGAAAATTAAGGACTTTCGTTTTGACTATCTCTTTCATATGTGGGTTCAATCTTCTTTGAGGTTATTGACATGTTTTAGCATTTTCTTCCAAATTAATTCTATATGTGCTTATTAAGGGATTAATGCCTTTAATATTATTTAAAGTCCATCCAATTGCATTTTTATACTTTTTAAGAACAGTTAGTAACTTACCTTCTTGGTCACTTGTTAAAGTAGAAGAAATCACAACAGGATAAATTTGTTCTTCTCCAAGAAAAGCATATTCCAATCCTTCAGGCAAAGGTTTCAATTCTATTTTAGGTGCTTCTTGTTGTTCTATCTTTTTAATACTTCCAAACTCCTCAAATTTTGGCTCATCATCATAATTTTGTGAAGTCTGCACAGAATCAAGCAACGAATTTATATTAGAAATATCAAGTTCAAGTTGCTTATTTAACTCAATTGAATTAACTAAACAAACATTAGAAAGTTCAGAAAAATCCCCTTTTTGAATATTTTCCTCGATACAAGATTCAAACAATTCCTTTTGTTCATCAATATCATCTTCATTCTCATTTTCTTCATTAGGTTGCCTGCACATGTTGAAAACATTCAATTCCAAAGTCATATTCCCAAAGGATAAATTGATTAAACCATTCCTACAATTAATTAAAGCATTAGCAATTGCTAAAAATGGTCAACCTAAAATTACAGGAATTGGTTTATAATTATTCACAACAGGTTCAGTTTCCAAAACAATAAAGTCCACAGGATAAATAAATTTATCAACTTGTACTAAAACATCTTCCACTATTCCTTTTGGTACTTTAACTGATCTATCAGCAAGTAAAAGTGCAGTTGAAGTTGATTTTATCTCATCAAGATTAAGTTGAAGATAAACTGAATATAGAAGCAAATTAACACTAGCACTAAGATCTAGTAAAGCATGCTCAATTCTGTGGTTACCAATAATGACACAAATGGTAGGACAACCAGGATTTTTATATTTCAACTTATTATTAGTAGACAGAATTGTACTTACTTGTTCGGCCATAAAAGCATTCTTTCTTACCTTCAATTTACTCTTAACAGTGCACAAGTCCTTTAAAAATTTGGCATATAAAGGGACCTGCTTGATTGCATCTAATAGAGGAATGTTAACTTTCACTTGCTTAAATATTTTGTAAATTTCATAAGAGTGGTTTGATTTCCTTAGTTTATTTAATGCATGCGGAAATGGTGGTTCAAGTAAAACACTAGTTATTTCTTCACTAGGTGTAAGTTCATTTAGTCCTTCCTTATCCTTTGAATTTTCATCATTTTCATAAAGTTCAAGCATAGCTCTATCAACAACTTTACCACTACAAAGAGTTATAATTGACTTGACTTGGTCTGTGGGTGGATTTTGTTGAATTTTAGGATTTGGTTGTGGTTGAGTTGGAAATTTTCCTTTTTCTTGAATGGTGAGTGCAGAAGCAATTTTAGCAAGTGTATCTTTTAAATCAGAAAAAGTTTGTGCATTTTGATTGTTAATAACATCTTGCTTTCTGATGAATGAATGCATTATGTCTTCTAGATTTTTCTCGGTAGTGGAACATATGGTGTATAAGGCTAAGGATTTTGAAAATTTTGTGGAGGCGGTGCTTGTGAAGATTGTGCATTATTATTATTCCTCCAACTGAAATTCGTATGATTTCACCAACCAGGATTATAAGTTTGTGAATATGGGTTTGGTTTATTGAAAGTATTAATGACATTAGCTTGATCATTTAGACATTCTTTAAGTCCAGGCAAAGTGGGTCACTCTTGGGTGAAATGATCATTCGAACTACATATGTTACATGCAATTTCTTGAACAGATTTTATTTGATCACTCTTTTTATACTCCAAAGCTTCAACTTTCCTAACTAGGGATGCAAATTTTGATTGTAAATCATGATCTTCCTTAAGGTTATGGATTCCTCCACTAGATGGAGATGGTTGTTGCTTATTTGTCAATTTAAAAGTTCCAAGAGTATCCCAATGTTGTGCATTTTCAGCTAATTGGTCGAGGTAATCTAGTGCATCCTCAGGATTTTTATCCCTTAATTCCCCATTACACATCATTTCAACAACCTGTCTACTTTGGGGTATTAAGCCCTCATAGAAGTAAGTGACCAATCGCCAAGTTTCAAAACCATGATGTGGGCATATGTTAAGCAATTCTTTAAACCTATCCCAACATTGGTATAATGTTTCTCCATTTTTTTGAGTGAAAGAAGTGATTTGCCTTTTAAAAGAATTTGTTCTATGAGGTGGAAAGAATTTTTTCAAAAACTATTCTTGCATGTTATTCTAAGTTCTTACTAATCCAGATCTAAGGTTTTGTAGCCAAGTTTTAACTTTATCTTTTAATGAAAAAAGAAAAAGCTTTAATCTAAGTATGTTCATGCTACAATTTTGGTCTGTGTATGTATTACAAACTTCCTCAAAATCTCTTAGATGCAAGTACGGATTCTCATATTCTAAACCATGAAATGTTGGTAAAAGTTGGATAATACCTGGATTAAAGTTAAATCGAGATGTTTCTGGAGGAAATACTATACACGATGGTGCTCTGGTTCTGGTTGGATTCATGTAGTCTCTCAAAGTTCTTGGTTGATTTTGATCATGCCCATGTTGAGATTGGTTGTCTCCCTGATCAATTTGAGGATTAAGTTCGCCCAACACGCTTTCGCCTTGATTCTCATCCATGATTAGTGGTGGAGATTGAGATCTACGAATTAACCTGCCACTTGAAGATTGAGACCAACGTCTCATGCAATAGTTATGTTATAAAGATAATATTTATACAAATTAATAAAAAAATAAAAAATTAAATAATATAAGTGCACAAAAGAAAATTAAATAACAATTTTGGTGGTTGAACCCACCAATAAAGTAAATAAATAAATAAATGCAAAATAAAAAAATAAAAAAATGGTAGTTAAACCCACCAATAAAAAATAAAGCAAAAAATACAAAATTAAATAAATACTGAAAATTAAATAACTGAAAATAAAAATTACGAGTTAGTAATTAGTTTGATGGTTGAACCCACCAATAAAGCGAAAATAAATAAATACGAAATTAAATAAATGCAGAAAATTAAATAACTGAAATAAAAAAGTTAGTAATTAGAGTTAGTAGTTAAAGTTATTTTGGTCCAAATTAAGTCTAAAATAAGTCCAAATGTGTCCAACGTATGTCCAAGATGTAAGTCCAAGTCTTGATTATTTTGAAAAATTTCGTCTAGGGATTTTATTGCAAATTATTTCTAATTTTATGGCCACACTGTAATTGTTAAAAGTTTGGAATTGAGCAATTTGGGATGAAAGTGAAATGCCTGAAAGATATTGGGGTCTGAACATAGTTACCAAAAGATTGTGCTAGAAACGAGAATTGTTGGGTTGAAATGAGAATTATGAAAGATACATGGTCAAAAGAGAATTTAAGAAAAAGAAAAGGGGACAAACGAAAATTTATACAAAGAGAAAAATAAAAACAGAAAAATAAAGCAAAATAAAAATTTTTCTCCGGCAACGGCACCAAAAACTTGACACAACTTAAAAGTAATATTTAACTCCCAAGTATAAGAGTGTCGTGTTGTATTATAACTCGGTGAGTTCGAGGTCGATCCACAGAGAAAAAATTTAATTTGTTTATTTTATTTTATCTAAAAATTAAAATTAAAACTTGAATATAAACAACTTAATTTAAGTGAAACTATGGAATTGAACTAGTTAGGGTTATGGATCCACTCTTAGAAATAAATTAAACTTAATAAATTCTTTTTGCCAATTGTTTTAAATTTATTACCCAAAAGATTAATTATACAAATTATTATTATTTTTCCTTTAATTTTATGATGAATTAAATATTTATTGTGCCAAAATTTAATTTGTCTACAATAAATTAAAATACCATTTCAGCATGCCTTATATTAAGATCTTAAGAATTTATTGTGCCAAATTCATTTGTTTGTCTACAATAAATCAAAATTTCAAAATATAAAACATGTAGAAAATTAAATAGAAAATAATTTAATTTATAAAATTAAAAATAGAATTTGATTAAATCATATTTATTACCTAAGAGTTTCACTTTCCCCTAACTAATATTATTTAGTTAAGCATAATTAAAATAAAAAGGAGTAGAATTGAATTACTTATAATTAAAAATAATAAAAACAACTAAAATTGGAAGTAAAACTAATTTTATTTATAAAAATAATTATACAAAATATTGAAAACACACCTGGAAATCAAGATTGCAAGGAGATGGAGAGAATTTGAGAAGAAGAGAGTTGTAGAGAGATGATTAAAAACATAAAAATGTGGCTCTATTTATAGAAAAATAAATTCATAATCAAGTGATTTGCAGTCCATCATAAGCTTCATGCATATGCTCCTCACAATCTTTAGATCAAGATTCAATGGCTGGTCAAACTTCAAAAGTCAACATCACACGTGGCATCGTTTGACTCGTCCGATTTGCCCAAAGAATAGTTGAGATTTAGCAGGTTAATAGGTGGATCGGGTTGACCCAAATACAAAGATTCGGATCCTCCAACTTGCTTCACCAACTATTGCCACTGGCACAATCATGGCCATTGAATCATGGACGGTTGAGATTTAGTCAAAATTGTCAGTTATCCCATGCACTCATATCTATTGTAAGCTCATTTCATCATCCAATCAGTGCTCGGTCAACAAGAAAAGTCAATTTTTTTTATACAAGTCCAATTTTAAGCCGATCTTGACTGATCTTAAGGTTTTCGGACCTCCGAAATTCAAATTTGACCTCCATTTATCTGTTTGGAGCCTCGAAGTACATGAAATTAATATTTTTCCTAATAAACACATAAAAATACACAAAATTAAATATATTTAAAACATAATTAATAATTCCTAATATATTACATAAACACAAATATAAATTATAACATAAGCATAAAATAACATATTATCGCTTGATAATTTAACAATTTTTAATACTAATCAAAAACCCACTTATTCATTATAGCCAAGCTTAATATGACTCTGCTAGTAGTGGACTTCACAACAGGACTAAATGTTTCAGTATAATCAATACCTTGAACCTGATGAAATCCTTTGGCCACAAGTCTGGCCTTATATCTATTCACACTGCCATCAGGATTACGTTTGATTCTGAACACCCATTTACAGCTAATAATCTTGACTGGAGAGGAAGGCTTAACTAATTCCCATGTTTGGTTATGTAACAATGCTTGATACTCTTCGCTCATAGCTTTGTGCCATTTTTGATTAGCAAGTGCTGCTGACACAGAAGTAGGTTCTATATCTACAGTTTGACATTTAAGAATATAGGCTTTTGGTTTAAAAATGCCATTTTTGGAT
The DNA here is from genome assembly GCA_029633175.1 of Citrus glauca. NCBI lineage: Eukaryota > Viridiplantae > Streptophyta > Magnoliopsida > Sapindales > Rutaceae > Citrus > Citrus glauca. The sequence goes on from JAQOOD010000004.1 coordinate 17,372,801, forward strand.
CTAGTAATCATTGGATGACCAGTATGGAAGGGTTGTAGTAGAGATAAATGATGGGGTTCATTTGTTATTAGAAAGGATAAGGGTAAAAATGGTGAAGAGGATTTTAGTTACTAATGTATAATAATTGGTGATTAGTGGGGAGTAAAAGGAGTTTAAGACAAGGAACAAGAATCATCTATTACTGCTGATTGAGATTGAGAAATTGGAACATCAAGTTAAAGTATAGTTTGAGGAAGCAACTGAGTACAAGAAGAGCTAGTGCTGGATTCAGTAGGAAGACATGTTTGTGACACTGAGGAGAAGTCAACTGCAGATTTAAAAGGAAATGAGAACTCATAAAAAACAACATGATTACTGATGTAAATTTTTCCAGATGAATGTAGATATTGATAACCCTTATGTAAGGACTTATATCCCAAAAATATGCATTTGCTGGTTCTGTAATGGAGCTTATGATGATTATAAGGTCGTAGACATGGATAATAAGCACAGTAAAAAATTCTAAGATGAGAATAATCTGGTTTTCTATAAAACAACAACTCAAAAGGTGACTTGTTATTAAGAATGGTAGTTGGAAGTCTATTAATGAGGTATGTTGCAGTATGAAAAGCATTCCACCAGAATTTTAGAGGAAGATTTGCTTGAGCAAGAAGAGTGAGACCTGTTTCAAGGATGTCTAAATTTTCTTTTAATTTTTCCATTTTAATGATGAATGTATAGGCAAGGATGTCTAAATTGAATGTCTTGTTCAGCTAAGTAGGTAGTGAATTATCTAAACTCTCCACCCTAATTAGTTTGTAAACACTTTATCTTTTTAGATAAATTGTTTCCAATCATTAGTTTGAATTCTTTGAATGTTTGCAGGGCTTTGGATTTAGTAGAGAGAGGAAAAATCTAGGTGAATCTAGTGAAGTCATCTAGAATAGATAGATAAAATTGTTATTTCAGTTATTAGTAATATAACTGTTATATCATTGCTATAGCATTTTACTCTAGTAGTTATTAGTAATATAATTGTTATTTCGGTTGACCACCCATTTAATAGTTTAAGTTAAGATAGAGCAGCGAAAGGGCATGTCTTAGCAGATATTATTAGAGTATTACTCGATCTTACTTTTAGTTTCCTAGATTAAGTTATCTTGAATCTCATAAGGGCTATACTTGAAGTAAGATTTGTGACACATTAGACATAGGTGCTCATCTTGTAGGGTGGAGAGACTAAAGAGTCATAAGGCCATATCATAAGTAGATTAGCAACTGATCATTGTTAATATATTTAAGGGTATGAGAGTTCCAATAAGCAATAACTGAGGATGCAGATTAATTTTGTCCAGTGCTACAACACTTGCTGTAACAACTGGTGTTAACTTGATAATTCAGCCTATAAGAAAAGTTTGATCATTCAACTACCATAGTCTCACTTGAATCTTAAACACATTTAATTTAGTTTATTTCGTTATGGTATTTTTTTACTTTATTCTCTCACAATCATCAATTACGATAGAACCCACTTTACGTTTGTTAACTTCGGACTTAGGTTAGTTTTCACTATTGTGATTGTTATAGCATTTCGAGCAACATCAATCCATGTGGAGACGATCTTGAATATTCATAACTTTATTACTTGTTGTGTATACTTGTAGATTGGCATTAGTAGCATTTGATTATAAAATTTACCAATAAGTTTTTGGCGTCGTTGCCAGGGATTAATGGTTTATTTTTTATGTGTGAATTGATAGCGCCAATTTGATTTGATTCATTCTATTTATTGGCAGATCAGTACTTGCATGCGTAAAGATGGATCTGTGGTATTCCAATTCGATCCTGAGATTGAAAGGACTGTTAGGAGATTGCGAAGAGAATAAAAAAATTCAAAAACTATTTCAAGTATGTATAATTTGCAGGATGTGGGAAATTTAGAACCTCACAGGCCCTTACAACCAGTCAACGTTCAAGAAGAGCATAATGAACATGATAATCAGAGGCAGCCAGACAATAACAACATTATTTACATGGCTAATGACAGAGACAGAGCTATTAGAGATTATGCTATGTTAACGCCTCAAATTGTACACCCTGGGATAATCAAACCTGAAGTAGAAGCCGCAAACTTTGAATTGAAGCCAGTGATGTTTCAGATGCTGCAGACAGTTGGTCAATTCTATGGATTGCCAAATGAAGATCCTCATCTCCATCTTAAGTTATTCTTGGAAGTGAGTGATGCTTTTAAGATTGCTAGAGCAACACAAGATGCCTTAAGACTGAGGCTTTTTCCTTATTCCTTAAGAGATCGAGCAAGAGCATGGTCAAACTCGTTACCATTTGATTCCATCACTACATGGAATGAGTTGGTTGATAAATTCTTAATGAAATATTTCCTACTGATAAAAAATACAAAATTGCGGAATGAGATTATTTCTTTCCATCAACTTGAAGATGAGAGTCTGTATGAGGCATGAGAAAGATTCAAAGAACTGCTCAGAAGGTGTCCTCATCATGGCATTCCTTGTTGCATTCAATTGGAAACTTTCTACAATTGGTTAAATCCAAGTACAAGATTAATGGTGGATGCTTCAGCAAATGGAGCTTTGTTATCCATATCTTACACTGAACCTTATAAAATTCTAGAGAGAATTGCCAATAATAATTATCAGTGGCCATCAGCCAAGCCACCAGTGGCAAGAGGAACAACATGAGTACATAACATAGATGCAGTTACAACCTTATCAGCACAAGAAACCTCATTGACTAACATGATAAAAGCCATGACATCTGCTCTAGCAGTAGTGAAGTAAGTTGCTAAACTTTGTTGTGTATACTGTGGTAAAGAACATGACTTTGATAATTATCCTGAAAATCCAACTTCAGTAAATTAAGTGGGTAATTTCAATCGACAGTTTCAGAACAACCCATATTCAAATACTTACAATCCTGACTGGAAGCAGCACCCAAATTTTTCATGGAGCAATCAGAATTGAAACGCTCTAGCATTAAATGGACAAAATAGGAACACTCAACCACCTGGTTTTCATCAGCAAATTCAAGGGCAAAAACATATTAGTTAGGATCCAATCACTTCACTGGAAGCACTGATTAAGGAATACATTGCAAAGAATGAAGCAATTGTGCAGAGTCAAGTTGTATCCTTAAGGAACCTGGAAAACCAAATGGGACAACTTGCCACAGCAATGAGTAGCAGAACTCAAGGAAGCTTACCTAGCAACACATAAAACTCTAGGAGAGAGGGCAAAGAACACTACAAAGTAATTAATTTAAGATGTGGAAAGATTGTTGATGTCCCAATTTGATGTCACTGAAAATGGGATAGAATTTAATTCCTCACAAAAACCACCTCAAGATGAAAGCATATTACAACAATCCAACCATCAAGACACTGGTTACAGGGGCCAAGCTACAACAATTACAGAAGGAAGTCAAATAGTGCATGCTGAAAAAGAAGGTTCAACACCAGTAGCCACGACCTACAACAAACCAAACAAGCAGAGTTTGGTACCTCCTGAAGCTATCCAGCAGTTTAGCCATCCACTATTTTTTCCATAGAGATTTCAGAAGCAAAAACAAGACAAGCAGTTCAGTAAATTCCTGGAAATACTGAAGCAATTACACATTAACATACCTTTTGTATAGCTTTGGAGTAAATGCCTAATTATATTAAATTTCTAAAAGACATCTTGGCATGAAAAAAAGACTGGGAGAATTTGAAACTGTTGCTTTAACACAGAAAAGCAGTCATATGCTCCAAAGTAAGATGCCTACAAAAATGAAAGATCTAGGAAGTTTTACAATACCCTGCTCTACAGGAACTAGGTACACTGGCAGAGCACTTTGTGACTTGGGAGCCAATATTAATCTGATGCCATTGTCCGTATTTAAGCAGTTGGTAGTAGGGGAATGCAGACCAACAAAGGTCACTCTGCAATTAGCTGACAGATCTCATGCATACCCTGAAGGAAAAATTGAGGATGTACTGATAAAGGTTGACAAATTCATCTTCCCAGTAGACTTCATTGTACTAGACTTTGAAGCTGATAAAGAGGTACCCATTATACTTGGAAGACATTTCCTAGCAACTGGGAAGACTCTGATGGATGTCCAGAAAGGAGAACTCACCATGAGAGTGAATGATCAGCAAGTCACATTTAATGTACTAGAGGTTATGAAGAACCCTGATGAAGTAGAAGATTGCAGTTTCCTAAGTGTTGTGGATTTTGTTGTAGCAGACAGAATGTACAGATGCTGCAGTAATTAGATTAACAAAGTCACTGCCTTTGAAGATTTAGAAGAGGAAGATGTTGCAGCAAACCAGATAGATTGGATGAAAGAAAAGAAATCTGATAGGCACAATAAGTTTATTAAGCATTTGAATCTTTCAGGCAGGGAAGTAAAAATAACTTTACCATCTATTGAATCACCTCCTAGTTTTAAATTAAAATTGTTACCTTCACATTTGAAATATGTTTATCTTGGTCAAAACAATGCACTCAATGAATCATTTCTTCTACCTTGAGTGCAGGTCAAGAACAGAGTCTGGTAGATTTGCTTGGAAGATACAAAAGAGCAATTGATGGACCATGACAGACATCACAGGGATAAGTCCATCATTATGCATGTAAAAAATCCTGATAAAAGATTATCACAACAATTCGGTAGAGCATTACAGAAGGTTAAACCATATTATGAAAGAAGTGGTGAAAAAGAAAATCATCAAATGGTTGGATGCTGGAATCATATATCCAATATTAGACAGTTTATAGGTGAGCCCATCTCAGTGTGTTCCAAAGAAGGGAGGGATAACAGTGATAACTAATGAGAAGGATGAACTTATTCCTATAAGGACAGTGACTGGATGGAGAGTATGTATGGATTATAGGAAGCTCAACAAAGCCACAAGGAAAGATCACTTCCCACTCTTATTCATAGATCAAATGTTGGACAGACTTGTTGGAAAGCAGTACTATTACTTCCTAGATGGGTATTCAGGCTACAACCAAATTGCTATAGCTCTAGGGGATCAAGAGAAGACTATATTTACCTGTTCGTATGGAACATTTGCCTTCAAAAGAATGCCATTTGGGTTGTGCAATGCTCCAGTAACTTTTTAGAGATGCGTGATGTTTATTTTTTCTGATATGGTAGAGCAGACTTTAGAAGTTTTTATGGATGACTTCTCAGTTTTTGGGGAGACATACAAAAATTGTTTACACAACTTGGAAGAAGTTCTTAAAAGATGTGAGATGACTAACTTAATACTCAATTGGGAAAAGTGTCATTTCATGGTGTAAGAAGGAATAATGTTGGGTCATAAGGTGTCTAAGAAAGGCATTGAGGTTGACAAAACCAAGATAGAGGTAATAGATAAACTGCCACCTCTCACTTCAATAAAGGGTATTATGAGCTTTTTGGGTCATACTGGATTTTACAGAAGATTCATTGAGGATTTTTCCAAGGTAGCTAAACCATTACGCTCATTATTGGAACATGACAAGCCTTTTCACTTTGACAAAAATTGTCTCCAAGCATTTAGAGAATTAAAGAAAGCTTTGATCACTACACCAGTGGTTATATCTCCAGACTGGCCTCTACCATTTGAACTGATGTGTGATGCTAGTGATCATTTTGTGGGAGCAATATTAGGGCAAAGAAAGGATAAAGTTTTTCACTTCATATACTATGCACGCAAAACTCTTACTCAAACTCAAATCAATTACACCACTATAGAGAAAGAGTTGCTAGCAGTAGTATTTGCTTTTGACAAATTCAAAGCTTACTTGGTGAGTACTAAAGTGACGGTATACACAGACCATGCAGCCATCAAATACTTAATTTCAAAGAAGAATGCCAAACCAAGATTAATCATATGGATCTTATTGCTTTAAGAATTTGATCTGGAAATTAAAGATAGAAAGGGGACTGAAAATCAAATAGCGGACCACCTGTTACGGCTGGAAACAGACACAAGTACATTGACAATGAAGGACATCACTGAAACTTTTCCTAATGAACAGCTGTTGGTAGTACAACAAGCAAAAATTCTGTAGCAGTCAGGATCTCCATGGTATGCAGATTTTACTAACTACTTAGTAAGTGGTATGCTATCGCCTGATATGAAGTTTCAGGAGCGAAAGAAATTTCTTCATGATGTTAGAAGTTATTAGTAGGATGACCCACATTTATATAAGTTATGCTCAGATCAAGCAACACGAAGATGTGCTTCAGAAGGAGAAATTCCCCACATACTCGGGTCATGCCATGTTGCAGCATATGAAAGACATTTTGGTGGTCACAGAACAGCTGCTAAAGTTCTGCAATCAAGTTATTACTGGCCTACTATTTTTAAAGATGCTTATGAATTTGTTAAATGTTGTGACAGGTGTCAAAAAACAAGGAACATAACTAAAAGACATGAAATGCCATTGACCCATATTCTGAAAGTGAAAGTTTTTTATGTATAGGGAATAGATTTCATGGGACCTTTTCCACCATCTTTTGAGAACTTATATATCCTTGTTGCTATGGATTGGGTCTCAAAATGGGTAGAGGCTACAACATTACCAACCAATGATGCTAAAACAGTGGTGGCTTTTCTTCAGAAAAATATTTTCTCCAAGTTTAGTACTCCTAGAGCAATTATTAATGATGAGGGTACTCATTTTTGCAACAAAGTCTTCGCAGTAGTTATAGTAAAATATGGAGTCAGACACAAGGTAATAACATCAGATCACCCTCAGTTCAATGGTTAGGCTGAAGTGTGCAACAAATAAGTTAAAAAGATCTTAGAAGAAGTGGTGAACCCAACAAGGAAGGATTGGTCTTTGCAGTTACATAACTCCCTATGGGCCTATAGAATAGCATACAAAACTCCACTTAGCATGTCTCCTTACCGAATTGTTTATGAGAAGGCATGTCACTTGCCTCTAGAGCTAAAGCATAAAGCACACTAAGCACTGAAGAAATTAAATTGGGATATTCATGCTGCAGCAGAGCAAAGGAAGCTTCAATTGTGTGAGCTGGATGAATTACAGCTATCAAGACTCTATAAAGAGAGGACAAAACACTACCACGACAAGCATATTCAAAACAGGTAATTCAACCCTGGTCAATTAGTGTTGCTCCATAATACAAGATTAAGTTTATTTTCGGGAAAGCTAAAATCACGATGGTCTAGACCTTTTAGGTTGTTAAAATCTTATCCTCATAGGGATGTTGATCTTCTAGATAAACAAACAGGCCAGGAATTTAAAGTTAATGGCCACAGGGTTAAGCATTACATACACCTAACGATAGATTGTTCAAAGGAGGTTTTACTCCTTACAGAACCCAACTACTGAGCAGTGAAAGAAGGTCAGGCTGAAGGAACTTAAATCAAGCGCTCAATGGGAGGCCACCCATTTTGGAGACATCCACCTCAAACCAAGCTTGATCCTCTTTAGTTTGGTTGACAACTTTCTCGCTCTTTCATTTTATTTAATTTTGTTCTTCAATTCGAGTTATTTAGTTTTATCTTTTCACATTATTAAACTCTTTACTTTTGCTGTTGTTTGATCTCTTTGTTTTTAATTATTTTTAGAATTGGTTTTAGTTTTTGTGGGAAGTATGTGTGGCAATTGAATTCCATTTTAATTAGTGGGGTTGTATGATGACAGAGTGCAGAAGCAAGCCAAGTGTCAGAGGATATTGGAGTGGAGTATGTAACCGTTGCTAGAGAAAGCAATTAGGTGCTGCAGCAACCAATATTACTGTTACAGTAAATTAAAAATTAGAGCTTCTCACTTACCGTTGGAAAGCATGGATTTGGATAGCAATTGAGAAAAAAATCTCTGAAATTAATGCATTACTTTCACTGGCCTATGTTTTTGGGATATACTCATTATATTCAAAATATTTTACTCCCTAATTTATCTCTACTTATCGGATTTATCTTCATTTAAATTCCACTATAAAAGGGAATCATTGTGCGTAGTAACTGTTGAGTGTTAGAAAGTGCATATTTATAAAGAAGAAATCATTATTTTATATATCAAGTATTGCTAACAACCGTTATTTTTATGTGTTTAAATTTCTTCTACTTTAATTATGTGTGTTTTATTTTAATTAAGTATTTGATGTATTTTAGGGGCATCATAGCCATTTTACAATAAACGAGAGATCAAATGGCAAAACGGACATCATTTTTGAACTCAGGACGGTCGAAAAGCTTAGGAGGAGTATAAAAGGAAAAATGACACTGTTCACACGTACGGTACTATTCACATATACGGGCGGTTGACTGTACTGTACAAATAGTGGCGGTTGACTGTACTGTGCAAATAGTGGCGGTTGACTGTACTGTGCAAATAGTGGCTGTTGACTGTACTGTGTAAATAGTGGCTGATGACGTGGCGAAATCCTGAGCGTCCAAACTGTTTTTAATCCGATGGCCATGATTTACTCGATGTAACTATAAAAAGGGGGCCTCCCCTCCTAATTTGGTACCTCTGAATCCATTTTTGGGATTCATTTTCTGTAATTCTCTCTCTATCTTGTATTTTCTTCATATTTTAATAAATTCCCATTTTGCCCCTAGTTCAACTATGAGTGGCTAATTTTCTTTCAAGCTTGGGTTGAAGGTGAAGTCTCAACATGTGTCATGGGCTTAATTTGGTAAATTTATTTTCTCTTCCCCTCTAGTTTTTGTGGATGTTTTGACTTCTCGTCGACAAATAATACTAATCTTGTCTAGTACTGCTCTGGTTTCACCGGCACCCTAGTATAAGATTATTATTATTTGGCACGATAAGCCCTTAGCACCATATTTATTAGAGCGTGGTTCATGAGGTGTGGATTTCCCTCTCATGATTTAATTGGTATTAATATGGAATATTTAGCCCATGATGCATGTTGATACGGATCCAGATACCCAAGTACGTCATTTCATTAGAATTCTCTACAATTTATTCTTGTCATTTCAATTTCAATTTCAGAATTTATTCTTGTTATTTTAATTTAAGTTTTAGCATAATTCAAATCATTTTCCACCTTAAATCCAATCACCCATTCACTAAATTAATTCTATATATAATTAAAATCCACCTCCTCGTGGGATCGACACTCGTCACCATAGATCTACACTACAATAGATTCGTGCGCTTGCGAGTTCAATAAAATTTGCACAACAAGTTTTTGGCGCCGTTGCCGGGGAGGTAAGTAAACTTTGGGTTATTACGTTTACATCCAATCTGATCAAAGGATATTGGTCAGTAGAAATGCCATATTTCTTGAAAAAGAGTTTATTCAAGAAGGTGGGCAAGGAAGAAAATTAGAATTTATTGAGAATTCTAATGAGGATAAATCCAATGAAGAGCCTATTCAAGTACAAACACAAGGAACACAACAATTCCGTAGATCTAGTAGGATAATTCACCCACCAGAAAGATATGGTTTTCTTCATCAGATGAATGATATATTTTTATTGGGTGATACGGATCATAGAGATGATCCTACTAGTTACGAAGAGGCAATATCAGATATTGACTCTAAGAAATGGCTTGAAGCCATGGATTTAAAGATGGACTCTATGAGAACCAACCAAGTCCGGACTCTAGTGGATCCACCCGAAGGTATTGTACTTATTGGATGCAAGTGGATCTTCAAGAGGAAGATAGACTTAGATGGAAAGGTAGTAACCTATAAAGCAAGGTTTTTCACCAGTAGCCATGCTAAAGTCCATCAGAATCTTATTGGCTATAGCAGCATATTATGACTATGAGATTTGGCAAATGGATGTCAAAAACTGCATTTCTTAATGGGTACATTGAGGAAGATATGTATATGATACAACCTTGTGGTTTTGAATCCAAGACAAATCCTCATAAAGTATGCAAGCTAAGAAAGTCCATTTATGGGCTAAAACAAGCGTCCAGGAGTTGGAACATCCGATTCGATGATGCAATCAAATCATTTGGTTTCATCAAGAATGAGGATGAACCATGTGTTTACAAAAGGGTCAGTGGGAGTGCAATAACTTTCCTTGTGCTATATGTAGATGACATATTGCTTATAGGAAATGACATTGGACAAATGTCTTCTGTCAAAATTTGGCTTTCTCAAAACTTCTCCATGAAAGACCTAGGAGATGCAATGTATATCTTGGGAATCAGGATTTATAGAGATAGATCCAGAAGATTAATAGGTCTATGTCAAGCTAAGTACATAGAAAAGATATTAAAGAAATTTAATATGTGGGATTCCAAAAGGGGTTTTATACCCTTAAGACATGGAATTCATCTCTCTAAAAGCATGAGTCCAAAAACTTATGATGAGAGAGAGCGTATGAATAAGATTCCATATGCTTCTGCAATTGGAAGTCTTATGTATGCTATGCTATATACTAGACCGGATATAGCTCATGCAGTGAGTGTCACTAGCAGATACCAGAGTAATCCGGGTGAGGAACATTGGACCGCAGTTAAGAATATCTTTAAGTACTTAAGAAGAACTAAAGATTTGTTCTTAACATATGGAGAGGGTGAGCTAAAAATTGAAGGCTTCACTGATTTAGATTTCCAGTCAAATGTAGATGATAGAAAATCTACATCAGGATTTTTATTCACTATCAATGGTGGAACAGTAAGCTGGAAAAGTTCCAAGCAAGCAACTACTGCAGATTCTCCCATTGAAGCGGAATATATAGCTGCATTAGATGCAGCAAAAGATGTTGTTTGGATACGGAAGTTTATTCAATAACTTCAAGTGGTTCCAACCATTGCGTTGTCAATCTCATGACAACAATGGAGCTATAGCACAAGCTAAGGAACCAAGGTCTCACCAGAAGTCCAAACACATTGAGAGAAGATATAACATTATTAAAGAAATCATTGGAAGGAGTGATATCACTATGCAGAAAGTAGCCTCCGCTGATAACACTGCGGATCCTCTGACTAAAGCACTTACTCAACAGCAATTAGATCGTCATCTTGAGAAGATGGGTATGAGATACCATAGCGATTGGCTTTAGTGCAAGTGGGAGATTGTTACTAATATGCCCTAAAGGCTAATCGAATGGTGATTTGATTGTTTAGGGAATAATTGTATTTGAATAGCATTTTGATATTTATAAAATGGCAAAGTTATCAATATTCATATATTAATTTAATGAATATAGTCCAAGAAGTAAAATAGTTAAGGAACACATTCTCGAGTATGTCGAGAATATGAAACGTGTATCCTTTGTACTATACTTCTAAATAGTTCCTAGTGGTGGATTTATGATTGGACATTATAAATTCCTATAAACACTAGTATGTGTTATGACTCCTTATGGTATGTGATACTAAAATGGATGGTGAGTTTCATATCATTGACATGAGATGTCAAGTCAAACACATAGGTACTTGTTAAAAGAACAAGTTTACTGAACTTGACCGAATATAGTAAGCCATATGGTCGTGAGTGTTAATGGCTTATTGTACATTGTAACAGACACTATGTTTAGTAATGGTCTTTAGACCTGAGGCATAACAAATGTCTTATACATAGACATCTCTGATATGTGAATGCATAACGATTGATTCCTAATCACGGAAGAGATCTAGCAATAGCTGTCATGGTTGGCTATGTATGAAGACAAGTTGATGGCCAATATGGAATTCATCACTTTGTAATATACAAAAAGGATGTCCCTATGAGATAATATGAATTGGCATGAGAAATCCTTGGCCAAGGTGAAATATATTTGAAGGAGTTCAAATTATATTATCATGTCAAGTTCATTTATATTTATTTTGAGATAAAGCACAACTGCTTAACATAATAAACCATAAGCTGTGCTTTTCTCTGGACATGGATGATGAAGAGACCAAGACATAGAGATACAATGGAATAGGTTCTATAGATCCAACAATTCTTGTTATTTGGATAGTCGTGATATACTGCTAGGTGTCACTCATGACTTGTAGAAACCTTATGATCAATATTGGTAAAGCGTACTACCAATGCATCTTAAGGTCATTAGAAAGGTTCTAATTGATGACTAAAGAGTTTAGCATCATTTAATGAATAAAGAGTTATCATTAAAATAGTTCTACTACCTTATAACTAAGAACCTAAAAGGTCACACACAATATAGAAATGAAAAAGGAGTTACTAGAAAATGAGAAGTTAGATTTCCTAATTTTAGGAAAATCAATATTTATATTATAATTCATTGAGAATGAATATAAATATAAATACATCTTAAATATGATTTAAGATAGAAATTTAGATGTTCCATAAATAGTTTAAGGAACAAAATAAATTTCATAAATCCTCAATTAAACATTATGGAATGTCGAGCACGTAAAATGACCGTTTTGGACATGTTCGGGTTCATATATGATTATGGACTTCTAGACCAATTTTGGGTTTAGAATTATGGGCTTTTATTGGATTCAATATGGATTAAGAGAAAGCATTAGAACATGTCACAAGAGAAGCCCACATTTAACCATTTGATGTGATCAAAATGGGGTTAAATAATTAATTCCGAAATTAATTAATATTAGCTATTTATTTATTTGATTAAATAGTTTATTGAAGTGATGAGATCAATTTCAATAAATAATGGCTAAGTGGGTGGGTCTAAGCACATGATAATGTTTGGTGCCATTATTAGAGATAATGGGGCTTTATTTGGTGGATGGAATCAAATGAGCTAGTACTCATGTTTCTTCATTATCTCTCTCATTTCTTAATGAAATTTCGAGATTCCAAATCCTCTGAACTCCTAGAACATTTCTAAGTGTGGACTAATTAGAGGCATCACAATTGGGGTGCTTAAAGGATCTCAGATCGTGGCAAAACAGAAGCTGTTCGTGCAGAGCTGTATTTTCTGGACAGTGTTCGGAGCTTGCTGTGTTCAGTCGTTTTCTCCTACTTCACGAAGTCGTTTTTGAAACTGCAAGTGAGGTAACTAAACTTCAATCTATCCTCTTGATTTTCATTTTTGAATGAAGTCGATCCGAGGTTTCTAGAGCTTCCGCCATCTGTTTTAATTTTACTGCACAATAGTTGCGAAATTAGGAACCTCATGGACAAATGTTGTCCTTCACTAATGTCAAAAAGTGCATCAGAGATTTGGGAATTCTTCCAGCGACAAGCAGATAATTCCCAACAACGGAGTCGATCACTCAGGAATACCAGAAGGGTTAAGGGAGTGAATGAGGTTCACATTGGCGAATCCAATTCGGAAATCAAAGAAGTCAAAGCAATAATTGAAGGTCTCTCTCGACAAATAGCATCGTTATCGACTGCTAAATCAACAGAGCCACATGACCTTGACTCATATCCAGATCAAGCCAATGCCATAGGAGTAATGAGAAAACCATCAAATTACAACCCATACTCCATTACATATAACTCTGGATGGAGAGACCACCCCAATTTTTCATGGTCGCAAGGATTCCAACAGAATGGACCAGCAGCTCCAGCTCCACCAATGCAACCAATTGCTCAAAATCCTCAAGCCTCTCAGCCACCATTCAGACCATACAATCAGAATCAGAACCATAACTACTCTCAACCTAGACCATGGGAAGATGCATTCCAGAATCTTAGGAATGTTACTCACTCCACGATTGAGCAACAGAACCGCACCATTGATGGACTACGCAACGAATTGAGAGCGGGCTTCAACTCACTAGCCCAATCAGTTTCAAGCTTGGAGAAGATGGTAGGACAACTTGCTTCTTCAGTTCAGACCTTGGCAATGACTGTTGAGAAAGGTAAATTTCCAAGTCAACCAGTGCCTAACCCTAAAGGAGTGCATGAAGCAAGTACCAGTTCACCACAGCAGCATGGAGAGGTCAAAGCTGTCATGACCTTGCGAAAAGGAAAAGAAGTCGACAACAAAGTGGAGATGCCAGGGACGAAAGATAATCAAATATTACCTGTGAGTGTTGAGGAATCATCACCAGAGGAGAAAGAAGAAACCAACCCTCGAGAATATGTTCCCAAAGCTCCATTTCCTCAGAGGTTAGCGAAAGGAAAGAAAGGAAAATCTACAGGTGAGATTCTCGAAATTTTCAAACAGGTAAGTGTTAACATTCCATTACTTGATGCTATAAAGCAAGTTCCATCTTATGCCAAGTTTCTTAAAGATCTGTGTACTAAAAAGAGAAATATGCATGTTCAAAAGAAGGCATTTTTAACAGAAAACGTTAGTTCTATACTCCAACATAAAATTCCTTTAAAATGCAAAGATCCAGGTTCCCCCACTATCTCATGTAGTATAGGGAACCACACAATTGAGAATGCTTTGTTGGATTTAGGAGCTAGTGTAAATTTGTTGCCTTATTCAGTTTTTGTGAAACTTGGACTGGGAGAATTACACCCAACTCCAGTGGTGTTACAACTTGCAGATCGGTCCACGAAAATACCTCGTGGTATTGTGGAGGACGTGCTTATCCAGGTAGACAAGTTTTATTTTCCTGTTGATTTCATTGTAATTGACACTCAACCAATACAGGATTCAAGGAAGCACATCCCCATTATTCTAGGCCGACCTTTCTTGGCAACTGCGGATGCTCATATTCAATGCAGAACTGGAAATATGCAGTTGTCCTTCGGCAACATGACTATGGAGCTTAACATCTTCAATATTGCCAAACAACCTCACAACACAGATGATGGAATTGTTGATGTGGACTTAATTGAAGCATTAGTTGATAACTCTTTTGTTTCAAACCTTAGTGATGATCCTTTACAAACATGTTTAACACACTTTGGTTTGGATTTTGATATTGACAAATCGGTCGATGAGGTCAACGCCCTACTTGACTCAGCACCATCTATGGACACTAATAAATGGAAGCCAAGAGTTGAACAACTAGCGCCATCAGAGAAGAAACTCATTCCATCATCAGAATCACCACCGAAACTCGAGCTCAAACCATTGCCCAACACTTTGGAATATGCATTTTTGGGGGACGAAAGTACTTTACCGGTAATCATCTCATCATCCCTCAATGACGAACAAAAAGGTAAGTTGTTGGATGTTTTAAAAGAACACAAAGGAGCATTAGGATGGACCATAGCGGATATAAAAGGTATAAATCCAGTAGACTGCATGCATTACATTCACCTTGATGAAAATGCTAAATCTACTAGGGAAATGCAACGTCGGTTGAATCCTAATATGAAAGAAGTTGTTAGAACAGAAGTCCTTAAGCTATTAGACGCAGGTATCATTTACCCAATTTCTGATAGTTCATGGGCCAGTCCTGTTCAAGTTGTCCCCAAAAAGTCAGGAGTCACTGTAGTTACGAATACCGATAATGAATTGATACCAACTAGAGTAACTACAGGATGGCGTGTATGCATTGATTATATGAAGTTGAATTCTGTCACACGTAAAGACCATTTTCCTTTACCATTCATCGATCAAATGCTTGATAGGTTAGCAGGTCACGAATTTTATTGCTTTCTAGATGGCTACTCAGGATATAATCAGATTCCCATAGCACCAAAAGATCAAGAGAAGACCACTTTCACTTGCCCTTTTGGCACTTTTGCATATAGGAGAATGCCATTTGGATTATGTAATGCACCTGCTACATTTCAACGATGCATGTTAAGCATTTTTTCTAATATGGTTGAACGATTCCTTGAGGTCTTTATGGATGACTTTTCTGTCTTTGGTGATTCATTTGATCAATGTTTACGTCATCTAACACTAGTTCTGCAGAGATGTATCGAAAAGAACTTGGTCTTAAATTGGGAGAAGTGCCATTTTATTGTAACACAAGGTATTGTTCTCGGTCACATCATTTCGAGCAAAGGTATTGAGGTTGACAAAGCCAATGTGGATCTCATTTCCAATCTTCCTCCACCCAAAACAGTCAGAGAAGTAAGATCTTTCCTTGGGCATGCTGGTTTTTATAGAAGTTTCATTAAAGATTTTAGCAAAGTTTCTAGACCCTTATGCAATTTACTTGCTAAGGATGCACCTTTTATCTTTAATGATTCATGTCTTGTGGCTTTTGAAAAATTAAAGCAATTGTTGACAACATCACCCATCATTCAGCCCCCAAACTGGAGCTTACCATTTGAGCTCATGTGTGATGCATCTGATTATGCAGTAGGAGCAGTATTAGGACAAAGAGTTGATCGAATTCCCCATGTTATTTATTATGCTAGTATGACATTGCATGATGCACAGTTGAACTATTCAACTACTGAAAAAGAAATGCTAGCAGTAGTGTTTGCATTGGAAAAATTTCGATCTTATCTCATTGGTTGTAAAATAATTGTGTTCACAGATCATGTGTTGTGCAAATTTTATTGAACTCGCAAGCGCACGAATCTATTGTAGTGTAGATCTATGGTGACGAGTGTCGATCCCACGAGGAGGTGGATTTTAATTATATATAAAATTAATTTTGTGAATTGGTGGTTGGATTTATGGTGGAAATGATTTGAAATATGCTAAAACTTAAATTAAAATGGCAAGATTAAATTCTGAAATTGGAAATAAAATGGCAGAAATAAATTGAAGTGTAAATCTATTAAATAACGTACTTGGGTATCTGGATCCGTATCAACATGCATCATGGGCTAAATATTCCATATTAATATCAATTAAATCATGAGAGGGAAATCCACACCTCATGAACCACGCTCTAACAAATATGGTGCTAAGGGCTTATCGTGCCAAATAATAATAACCTTATACTAGGGAGCCGATGAAACCAAGGCAGTACTAGATAAGATTAGTATTATTTGTCGACGAGAAGTCAAAACATCCACAAAAACTAGAGGGGAAGAGAAAATAAATTTACCAAATCAAGCCCATGACACATGTTGAGACTTCACCTTCAACCCAAGCTTGAAAGAAAATTAGCCACTCATATTTGAACTAGGGGCAAAATGGGAATTTATTAAAATACGAAGAAAATACAAGATAGAGAGAGAATTACAGAAAATGAACCCTAAAAATGGATTCAGAGGTGCTAAATTAGGGGGGGAGGCCCCCTTTTTATAGTTACATCGAGTAAATCATGGCCATCGGATTAAAAACAGTTTGGACGCTCAGGATTTCGCCACTATGGTCCATCCTAATGCTCCTTTGTGTTCTTTTAAAACATCCAACAACTTACCTTTTTGTTCGTCATTGAGGGATGATGAGATGATTACCGGTAAAGTACTTTCGTCCCCCAAAAATGCATATTCCAAAGTGTTGGGCAATGGTTTGAGCTCGAGTTTCGGTGGTGATTCTGATGATGGAATGAGTTTCTTCTCTGATGGCGCTAGTTGTTCAACTCGTGGCTTCCATTTATTAGTGTCCATAGATGGTGCTGAGTCAAGTAGGGCGTTGACCTCATCGACCGATCTGTCAATATCAAAATCCAAACCAAAGTGTGTTAAACATGTTTGTAAAGGATCATCACTAAGGTTTGAAACAAAAGAGTTATCAACTAATGCTTCAATTAAGTCCACATCAACAATTCCATCATCTGTGTTGTGAGGTTGTTTGGCAATATTGAAGATGTTCAGCTCCATAGTCATGTTGCCGAAGGACAACTGCATATTTCCAGTTCTGCATTGAATATGAGCATCCGCAGTTGCCAAGAAAGGTCGGCCTAGAATAATGGGGATGTGCTTCCGTGAATCCTGTATTGGTTGAGTGTCAATTACAATGAAGTCAACAGGAAAATAAAACTTGTCTACCTGGATAAGCACGTCCTCCACAATACCACGGGGTATTTTCGTGGACCGATCTGCAAGTTGTAACACCACTGGAGTTGGGTGTAATTCTCCCAGTCCAAGTTTCATGAAAACAGAATAAGGCAACAAATTTACACTAGCTCCTAAATCCAACAAAGCATTCTCAATTGTGTGGTTCCCTATACTACATGAGATAGTGGGGGAACCTGGATCTTTGCATTTTAAAGGAATTTTATGTTGGAGTATAGAACTAACGTTTTCTGTTAAAAATGCCTTCTTTTGAACATGCATATTTCTCTTTTTAGTACACAGATCTTTAAGAAACTTGGCATAAGATGGAACTTGCTTTATAGCATCAAGTAATGGGATGTTAACACTTACCTGTTTGAAAATTTCGAGAATCTCACCTGTAGATTTTCCTTTCTTTCCTTTCGCTAACCTCTGAGGAAATGGAGCTTTTGGAACATATTCTCGTGGGTTGGTGTCTTCTTTTTCCTCCGGTGATGAGTCCTCAATGTTCACAGGTACAATTTGATTGTCTTTTGTCACTGGCATCTCCACTTTGTTGTCGACTTCTTTTCCTTTTCGCAAGGTCATGACAGCCTTTACCTCTCCATGCTGCTGTGGTGAACTGGTACTTGCTTCATGCACTCCTTTAGGGTTAGGCACTGGTTGACTTGGAAATTTACCTTTCTCAACAGTCATTGCCAAGGTCTGAACTGAAGAAGCAAGTTGTCCTACCATCTTCTCCAAGCTTGAAACTGATTGGGCTTGTGAGTTGAAGCCCGCTCTCAATTCGTTGCGTAATCCATCAATGGTGCGGTTCTGTTGCTCAATCGTGGAGTGAGTGACATTCTTGAAATTCTGGAATGCATCCTCCCACGGTCTAGGTTGAGAGTAGTTCTGGTTCTGATTCTGATTGTATGGTCTGAATGGTGGCTGAGAGGCTTGAGGATTTTGAGCAATTGGTTGCATTGGTGGAGCTGGAGCTGCTGGTCCATTTTGTTGGAATCCTTGAGACCATGAAAAATTGGGGTGGTCTCTCCATCCAGGGTTGTATGTGTTGGAGTATGGGTTATAATTCAATGGTTTTCTCATTACTCCTATGGCATTGGCTTGATCTGGATATGAGTCAAGGTCATGTGGCTCTGTTGATTTAGCAGTCGATAATGATGCTATTTGTCGAGAGAGACCTTCAATTATTGCTTTGACTTCTTTGATTTCCGAATTGGATTCGCCAATGTGAACCTCATTCACTCCCTTAACCCTTCTGGTATTCCTGAGTGATCGACTCCGTTGTTGGGAATTATCTGCTTGTCGCTGGAAGAATTCCCAAATCTCTGATGCACTTTTTGACATTAGCTCTCCTCCACTTGTCGCCATTAGCCATTCTTGCACATTTGGTAATAAGCCCTCTAAAAAGTATTGGCATTGGTGCCATTTCTCGTACCCATGATGTGGACACTTCAAGAGTAGCCCATTGAATCGCTCCCATGTTTCGAAAAATTGCTCGTCATCTCTCTGGGTAAACTCCGAGATCTCCCTGCGAATAGCATTGGTTTTATGAACTGGGAAATATTTATTTAAAAATTTCGTAACCATTTGTTCCCATGATGCAATACTATTAGCAGGTAATGTATTAAGCCATGAACGAGCTCTATCCTTCAAAGAAAATGGGAATAATCTAAGTTTTACATCATCATCTGAAAAATTCTCATATTTAAATGTTTGACAAATTGCATGAAAATCATTCAAATGATTGTATGGGTCCTCATTTTCTAGGCCATAGAACGTGGGGAGACAATTTAGCACACTAGGTTTTAATTCAAAACTCCTAGCAGCTACATTTGGGTACCGTATGCATGATGTGCTCAAATTAGCTAAGGGACTAAAGTAGTCCTTAAATGGCCTCTCCTGTGGTGCTTGTAAATCCATTTTGTTTTTAATGTTTTTGTGTGTGCGAAGTGTTTTCTCTAATTCAAGGTCTATAGGTTCAAGATTGGGTAATAATGACCTACGACCATGCATACAAGAAATACAAGAATAAATGGAAAACAAAACAAATAAAATAAAAATAAAAATAAGAGCAAAACAAATAAAGGAGAAGGAGAAATTACGATACTAACCTTGTTGCGCTATTACAAACTTACTATAAAAACACAAAAACAAATACGTGAAATAAACTAACTAAAAATAAATTAATAAGATAAATAAAAATGACAAAGAAGAAATAAAAATTAACTTGAAAATTAAATTGCAGAATTTAAAGTAGAGAAAAAGAAAAGAAATATTAACCTCTAAGTGTAGATTCACTTTTTTAAAAAAAAAATACAAAAGAAAATTAAATGGAAATATTCACAAAAATTAATTCTAAGAATTAAAATTACTTACCTCCCCGGCAACGGCGCCAAAAACTTGTTGTGCAAATTTTATTGAACTCGCAAGCGCACGAATCTATTGTAGTGTAGATCTATGGTGACGAGTGTCGATCCCACGAGGAGGTGGATTTTAATTATATATAAAATTAATTTTGTGAATTGGTGGTTGGATTTATGGTGGAAATGATTTGAAATATGCTAAAATTTAAATTAAAATGGCAAGATTAAATTCTGAAATTGGAAATAAAATGGCAGAAATAAATTGAAGTGTAAATCTATTAAATGACGTACTTGGGTATCTGGATCCGTATCAACATGCATCATGGGCTAAATATTCCATATTAATATCAATTAAATCATGAGAGGGAAATCCACACCTCATGAACCACACTCTAACAAATATGGTGCTAAGGGCTTATCGTGCCAAATAATAATAACCTTATACTAGGGAGCCGGTGAAACCAAGGCAGTACTAGATAAGATTAGTATTATTTGTCGACGAGAAGTCAAAACATCCACAAAAACTAGAGGGGAAGAGAAAATAAATTTACCAAATCAAGCCCATGACACATGTTGAGACTTCACCTTCAACCCAAGCTTGAAAGAAAATTAGCCACTCATATTTGAACTAGGGGCAAAATGGGAATTTATTAAAATACGAAGAAAATACAAGATAGAGAGAGAATTACAGAAAATGAACCCTAAAAATGGATTCAGAGGTGCTAAATTAGGGGGGGAGGCCCCCTTTTTATAGTTACATCGAGTAAATCATGGCCATCGGATTAAAAACAGTTTGGACGCTCAGGATTTCGCCACGTCATCAGCCACTATTTGCACAGTACAGTCAACCGCCACTATTTGCACAGTACAG
This sequence comes from Citrus glauca, assembly GCA_029633175.1. Classification (NCBI taxonomy): domain Eukaryota; kingdom Viridiplantae; phylum Streptophyta; class Magnoliopsida; order Sapindales; family Rutaceae; genus Citrus; species Citrus glauca. Next base: position 17,393,747 of record JAQOOD010000004.1, read on the forward strand.
TCAACCGCCACTATTTGCACAGTACAGTCAACCGCCACTATTTACACAGTAACGACAACAGTACCCGTATGTGTGAATAGTACCGTACATGTGAACAGTGTCGTACGTGTGAACAGTGTCATTTTTCCTTTTATACTCCTCCTAAGGTTTTCGACCGTCCTGAGTTCAAAAATGATGTCCGTTTTGCTATTTGATCTCTCGTTTATTGTGAAATGACTATGATGTCCCTAAAATACATCAAATACTTAATTAAAATAAAACACACATAATTAAAGTACAAGAAATTTAAACACATAAAAGTAACGGTTGTTAGCAATACTTGATATATAAAATAACGATTTCTCCTTTATAAATATGCACTTTCTAACACTCAACATCATGCTGCTCTGAAATTTCTTCTCACGAAGAAAGATGCAAAAGCTAGACCAATTCATTGGGTGTTACTTTTACAGGAATTTGACTTGGAATTCAAAGATAATAAAGGCACAGAAAATGTTGTAGCGGACCATCTCTCTCGTCTTCATTTTGACACAATTACAGAGCCACTAACATTGAATGAGTCCTTTCCAGATGAACAATTAATGAGTGTGGAAGTTTTACCTTGGTATGCTGATATAGTTAATTATCTTGTTACAGGCAAACTTCCAGAGCATTGGACTAAGCAAGACAAGGCCAAATTCTTTGCAGAAATAAAGAATTTCTTTTGGGATGACCCATATTTGTTCAAATATTATGCAGACCAAATTGTCAGACGATGTGTCCCAGAAAATGAAATTCAGAATATCCTTTCATTCTGCCATGAACAAGCTTGTGGAGGCCATTTCAGTGCTAAAAAAATAGCGACTAAAGTTTTACAATGTGGTTTCTATTGGCCAACTACATTTCGAGATGCTTATACTTTTTGTTCTTCATGTGATAGGTGTCAACGAATGGGGAGCATTACACGAAGGAACATGATGCCACTAAATCCAATTTTAGTGGTTGAGATTTTTGACGTATGGGGTATTGACTTCATGGGACCCTTTCCCCCTTCTTTTGGCCATTAATACATCTTGGTAGCTGTTGATTACGTATCGAAATGGGTAGAAGCGATTCCATGCAGAACTAATGATCACAAAGTGGTGATAGGGTTTTTGAAAAGTAACATTGTTTCACGCTTTGGATTCCCTCGAGCGATAATCAGTGATGGTGGTGCCCACTTTTGCAATAAAGCATTTAAAGCTCTTTTGACAAAGTATTCAATCACTCATAAAGTGGCGACCCCGTATCATCCGCAAACCAGTGGCCAAGTGGAGATCTCCAATCGAGAACTAAAGCACATATTAGAAAAGACGGTGAGGCCGGCCAGAAAAGATTGGTCATTAAGACTTGATGACGCATTATGGGCATATAGAACGGCTTTCAAGACCCCGATTGGGATGTCACCCTATAGGCTAGTGTATGGAAAAGCTTGCACCTACCTGTGGAACTCGAGCATCGTGCATATTGGGCTATCAAGAAATTCAATTTTGACATGCATCAAGCCAGCTCAGAAAGAAGATTACAATTGGTAGAACTTGAAGAAATTCGTAATGATGCGTATGAAAATGCCAAAATTTACAAGCAACGAATGAAAGTCTTCCATTATAAGCATATTATGAGAAAATCTTTCACTCTAGGTCAGAAAGTACTTTTATTCAACTCTCGCTTGCACCTATTCCCAGGTAAGTTACGCTCTTGATGGTCTGGTCCATTTATTGTTCATACTGTTTTTCCACATAGGGCAATTGAAATTAAAGACCCAAAGAACGGTGTCACATTTAAAGTTAATGGTCAAAGATTAAAGCCATATCTAGAGTATCAACCACATGGAGAAGACACCGAAATAAATTTGAGTGACCCACCAGATTTGAATTGATTTTTTTCTTTTCGATGGTTTGATTTTTCTTTCTTTCTTTATTTTTATTCTTTTGCTAATTGAATTTATTTTTGCATAAGTGTGTTTCTTTTGTCATTAACTTTTCTTTTATCATTGTTAATAATGAGTGCCACACGAAGATCGTTCCTCCTGAACATGCTTAAACCACTTCAACGTATCAAAACTCATCTCAAAAGGCAGATTCATTCTTGTAAAACACATCGCATTTGGGCTCTACAACCACCAGAGTTAGTAGCCTACGTTGAGGATTTAAAAGGCCAACTCAGAAATATTGAGAGAGGTGTTTTCGACATCCAGTTGGAGCTTGAGGTAAATTCAATAAGAGGACGATTTTAATTTTCTTTGTGTGTTTCAATTTGTTTTTCTGTTTGTGTGCTTTAGTTTGTTACCCCGGTGAAGTGGCGGATAACGGTACTCCGTGACAATCAAGTCGGTTACTTCAGTTTCCCATAATAACTGATATTCTGAGGTGAAAGAATGGACAGAATCGAGATTCTAGCGAAGCTTCACAAGCGATTCCCTTCACTCCCTCAGAATGCCCTCCTTACGATCTACAAAACTCGGTCCGAACGCATGCGACTGCTCATGAGGAATAACATACCTGCTGACATCCGTTGGTTAATTGAAGCAAAAGTACGATTGGCAGGTGAGTTACCTCCAAAATTTATTGCATACATGCCTGGTTGTGGGAAAGGAAACTATGCAAGAAAACGACGAGCTCGAAGAATTTCTGTTGCTTGTCATAAGTGTGCCAGAATGAATTGCAATAAAAACCGATGTTCTTTAGGAATGGTATCTGATAACAGGGAAGATAAAATTCAATTCATTAGGGATGGCTTGAATAAGGAGTCATTGGATGATATCCTTTTGTCTCTTGAAACGCATCCCAGTGGATATGTGCAAGGAGCGATTCTCCAGTTATGGCCATTATTCCAGAAAGAACATGCACGATATAGTCTCGGGAATCTGACTATAAAAGACCCTGTTTTCCAATTTATAAGAAATTTGGATGGGAAGCCTATCCTCGACCCATAGAAGGCGTTCAAGCCGTTTCTGGACGTAAAACCAGAGGAAGATGTGAGCCACAGTCGCAACTACCTGTCAATATCCTTTTACTTTACTGCTATTTTATTTTATTTCACTGTTGCTTTATCAGTGCATTATTGTCTTTAATAATTTTCTTACCGTTTGTTTTTTTTTTTTTTACTATCGAGCCATGTGCTTTACGCGTCTTTGACATTGACCCGCCACCTCATACACAGTTGTGATCCATTGTCACCAAGAATCTTAAATATGACTTTTTGTTAAGCACTCACAAATTGTTTTTGAGAAATATCCCAATGGCAGCTACTCCCAATAGACAATTCAAGAACATTTGTGTGCTTTCTGGATTTACCTATGGCAAACATAAAGAGTTCGTTGATGTAGCCATAGATCTTGGTCGAAACATAACAGAGAGAAAATTACACTTAGTGTATGGAGGAGGTAACTGAGGGTTATCAAAATTGGTCTCAGAAGCTGCTCTTGTCAGAGGAAGCCAAGTGTTAGGCATCATCCCTAGAGTCCTAAAACCTTTGGGCAGTGTGTCTGACTCCACGACTGGAGAAGAATTAGTCGTCTCAGGTATGCAAGAACAGATAACTGAAATGCTCGATCATGCTGATGCTTTTATTTTCCTGCCAGGAGATCTTGCAACACTAGAGGCACTTATCACACTAGCATCTTGGGCCCAACTGCACATTCACCAGAAACCCATCGGTTTATTAAATGTCAATAATTTTTATGATGGCTTTATCGCATTTCTTAACCATGCAATAAAAAACTACTTTATTCCTTCCAGTGCGAAAAAACTTTTTATTTGTGCTCACACTGCTAATGAGCTACTTGACATGTTACAAGCTTATAAACCAGAGCCAGACCCCTGGAGCTTTGTGTTGGAGCGTTCAAATGATGATGGTAACAATAGCCGCAGTAAGAAGTACAAATTAGATTTAACTCTTCGCCTGTAAATATTTTCTTCTGTGTTGCACCAACCAGGTGATGTCTTCTAAACTCTACTTCTTTTCTTTAAAACACTGAGGACAATGTTTCGTTCTGGTTGGGGGGAGGGAATAATGGACAATTGTGGAATCTTGGTTAAGTTTTTACTAATTTTTTGTTGTAGAAACTAACTGTTGCTAACTTTTTGTGTTGAAGATGGCTGAATATAGTGTGTAGTGACTCTAGAAACGCATCTTCATCGTTTGAAAAAAAATTTAAAAAAAAAATTTAGATATTTTCTTTTTCTTTGTTTTGATGTTCATTTTTCTTTTTCTTTTTTAATTTCTCCTTTATAAATATACATTTTCAAAAAAAAAATGTTTTGAGTCAAAGATGGCTGAATATAGAGTGTAGTGCCTCTAGAAACGCATCTTCTTAAAAAAAAATTCATTTTCTATCATTTTCTAATTAATTTTTCTGCATCATTTTCACATTTCTGCATGCATATTTTCTTTTAGAATAGGTTGGGGGGTAGGGTGTTGTTTAAAAAAAAAAATTTTATTTGTTTTAACATTGGATAACATGATGATTTCAAATTTTAGTATTTGTATTATCTTTAGTCTGAAGTGATGTTACACTATGTTTGCTACTCTACATGTTGATGTCGGAGACAAAAATGAGTTGCTTGAAGGAATGAACATATCATAATAAATACCAAGTGAGTTTTTGAGCCTATCATTTTTCTTGGAGAGTAACCCTTTTGCCCATTCTTTATATAGCTTAGCAGTTTATTATTGTACATGATCTCTAGATTGCTTTTGAGTTAACCATAAAAAAAAAAGAGTGTGTTGTTACATTTGGAAGCCCATTTAATTAGTAGATATAGAAGATTATTTAGAGTCCTAAAAGATGATGGAAAGGCCCTCTTTGATCCGTTTGAGCCTTTGTAGCCATCCCTTTTATGAATATCCATAGTTAGCCCTTTTGAGCCTTTAAAAAAAAAAAAGCTTTTCTTTCTCAACTTATTATCTTGACCCACTCCGATTTGGAGTATTACCCAATATCTTACAAGATCCATCACCTTTTTATGTTTGAGAAAACTGTAAATAAATATTTTGTATATTAAAGTTATGCCTAGTTCAAAAAAAAAAGAGAAACAAAAATTGTTGCTTAAAAAAAAACAACAATAATAGGTGAAATCCACCTTGCAACTTTCAAAAAAAAAATAATATGCATTTTTCTCAAACATACATTTTGTCTTCCTTATTTCCCTTCTTTGTTAGCTATGTCCCTAACCTACGCTACGTCCTAATAAAAGTCCTTCTTGATTTTAGGGAACTATAATCTGAAGTAGAAGCTAGTTATATGGGCTAAAAAGATGTAGTGATGCATAAAAAATAATAATAATAATAATAAATAAAATGGGTTGACTAGCATTTTTATTTGACTGGAGATCGTATTATTTCTAAGTTAAGGGCATATTTCTTTTTGGTGAGAGCATGTGAGACCACTTCTTATTATTTTCTCTCAATTACCATTCATTGGAGTGACTATTTTTATTTGGGTTTAATTTCTTTGTGAGAGTGTCACTACTTCCAGTGAGATTTTGGGGTTTAACATGTCATTCTTAAAGGTAGCTACAACAAAGTCTATTGGGCTGATTCATGTGGATGGTTGATGTGGGTGTGATGTTTCTTTAAACTTGAGATAATGCTTATACTTTTATTTGATTGTTATCATTAATCTGATTGAATAAAAAGAGGTTTAAAAAAAATCATTTTTTGAATTTTTGTTTTCGCTTTATTTGCTAGGGACTAGCAATAAGCTGGTTGGGGGGTGTGTTGAGTGTTAGAAAGTGCATATTTATAAAGGAGAAATCGTTATTTTATATATCAAGTATTGCTAACAACCGTTATTTTTATGTGTTTAAATTTCTTGTACTTTAATTATGTGTGTTTTATTTTAATTAAGTATTTGATGTATTTTAGGGGCATCATAGTCATTTCACAATAAACGAGAGATCAAATGGCAAAACGGACATCATTTTTGAACTCAGGACGGTCGAAAACCTTAGGAGGAGTATAAAAGGAAAAATGACACTCTTCACACGTACGGTACTATTCACATATACGGACGGTTGACTGTACTGTGCAAATAGTGGCGGTTGACTGTATTGTGCAAATAGTGGCTGTTGACTGTACTGTGTAAATAGTGGCTGATGACGTGGCGAAATCCTGAGCGTCCAAACTGTTTTTAATCCGATGGCCATGATTTACTCAATGTAACTATAAAAAGGAGGCCTCCCCCCCCTAATTTAGTACCTCTGAATCCATTTTTGGGATTCATTTTCTGTAATTCTCTCTCTATCTTGTATTTTCTTCGTATTTTAATAAATTCTCATTTTGCCCCTAGTTCAACTATGAGTGGCTAATTTTCTTTCAAGCTTGGGTTGAAGGTGAAGTCTCAACATGTGTCATGGGCTTAATTTGGTAAATTTATTTTCTCTTCCCCTCTAGTTTTTGTGGATGTTTTGACTTCTCGTCGACAAATAATACTAATCTTGTCTAGTACTGCCCTGGTTTCACCGGCACCCTAGTATAAGATTATTATTATTTGGCACGATAAGCCCTTAGCACCATATTTATTAGAGCGTGGTTCATGAGGTGTGGATTTCCCTCTCATGATTTAATTGGTATTAATATGGAATATTTAGCCCATGATGCATGTTGATACGGATCCAGATACCCAAGTACGTCATTTCATTAGAATTCTCTACAATTTATTCTTGTCATTTCAATTTCAATTTCAGAATTTATTCTTGTTATTTTAATTTAAGTTTTAGCATAATCCAAATCATTTTCTACCTTAAATCCAATCACCCATTCACTAAATTAATTCTATATATAATTAAAATCCACCTCCTCGTGGGATCGACACTCGTCACCATAGATCTACACTACAATAGATTCATGCGCTTGCGAGTTCAATAAAATTTGCACAACAGTAACTTACGACACTATTCCTTCACTCCTTCACAAGTATAACTCTAAGAATTCTTACCCTCATTTTCTCTTTTTACTCTCAGGTACATTGTTCTCAATTTGTTACTGCTATAGCCATGTCAAGGTATAAGAAAACAGCCAGCCACCTCAAAGATCCTTCACGCTTCCAGGGTTACCATGCCGAAGAAAAACATGAAGAATTCATTGAGTCGCGTAACATTCTGGAAGAAAAAGGGTTTCAATTTCCTGAACAATTCACCGAAATTGTGCAACACTACATAATGCTACAACAAAGCGTGGATGATTAGAGTTTTGCAACCACCCTCGAGATCTTGTGCTACCCGTAGTCAAGGAATTTTACGCCAATTTAGTAAGTCTTGATCAGCACAATATTGGGTAAGAAACACACTTGTTCTATTAGACTCCTGTGTTGAAAATGCTTTTTATAATTTACCTGCTGAAATTAATTGTGAGTATGCTAAGTTGCTCAATAAATTGACCCAAAAAAAATGGAACACCATCTTTAGAACTCTTACAATAGAAGGGTGTGTAGTTAATAGGATAGATTTGAAACCTATTGCTAAAGTGTGGGTGAAATTTTTAAAATTTAAGCTTATGCCAACCACCTACACTACTACGGTTATTGAGTATTAGAAAATGTATATTTATAAAGGAGAAAATCGTCACTTTACATTTCATGTCCACTAACAACCCTTACTTTTATTATTCAAGCTTCTTGTAATTTAATTATGTGTGTTTTATTTTGATTAAGTATTTTATGTATTTTAGTGGCATTATAGTCATTTCAAAATAAACAAGAGATCAAACGGCAAAACGGACATCACTTTTGAACTAGGATGGTTGAAAACTTTAGGAGGAGAATAAAAGGAAAAATGGTATTGTTCACATATACGATACTATTTACATGTACGGTACCGTCTATATTACTGTTCACATAGACGGATCGATGAAGTGGCATTGACTGATGAGGTGTCACGATCCTGTTGGGTTAAAATTCTTATGCACTGTTGATTGGTGACGTGGCAGTATATTAATGGACAAAAAATCGCGCGTACGATATATGCATTACACAGGATTATTTTCAACCAAACCGTATTACTGTTCAAACCGTGTGTACTATTCATCCACGTGGTCAAACCGCGTACTTTTGACTGATGACATGGCGCAATCCTGAGCATCCAAACTGTTTTTAATCCGACGGCCATGATTTATTCCATATATCTATAAAAAAGGTGGTCTCCCCCCTAATTTGATATCTCTGAATCCATTTTTGGGATCCATTTTCTGTAATTCTTTCTCTATCTTGTATTTTCTATGTATTTTAATAAATTCTCATTTTGCCCCTAGTTCAATTATGAGTAGTTAATTTTCTTTCAAGCTTGGGTTGAAGGTGAAGTCTCAGCAAGTGTCATGGGCTTTATTTGGTAAATTTATTTTCTCTTCCCCTCTTGTTTTTGTGGATATTTTGACTTCTCGTCGAAAAATAATAATAAGCTTGTCTAGATACTACCTTGGTTTCACTGGCTCCCTAATACAAGGTTATTATTATTTGACACAATAAGCCCTTTAGCACCATATTTATTAGAGCGCGGTTCATGAGGTGTAGATTCCCCCCTTATGATTTAATTGGTATTAATAAGGAATATTTAGCCCATGATGCATGTTGATACGGATCCAGATACCCAAGCACGTCATTTTAATATATTTCTATTCAATTTATTCTCGCCATTTAAATCCTAATTTTAGGATAATTTAAATCATTTTCATCACAAATCCAACCACCCATTTACAAAATTAATTCTACATGTAATTAAAATCCACCTCCTCGTGGGATCGACACTCGTCACTATTGATCTATACTATAATAGATTCGTGCACTTGCGAGTTCAATAAAATTTGCACAACAACAGTTTCACAAGATGTGAGCAACATCATCGAAAAAGAAATCAGAGATTGTGTAGTAAAAAATCACAAAATTACTGCCTTGTTATTTCCTTCACTCATCACCAGCATCTATGTAGTATCCAGTGTTCATCTTGATGCGAAAGATGAACATGTCAAGAATGATGGTGCCTTTAGGGCACGTACCATTAAGAGAGTTGTTGGTGAGAGTGTTGGAACGACAACTGATCCAGCTTCTGTAACAAGAGCAAGACGAGCTATTAGTTTAGAACAGACAATCCAAGCACTAAGCACCAATATAACTCAATGTGCTGAGGCTCAACAGAGGGAAAACGATTGGTTTTGGAGCTATCTATAACACCTGGACAACCAACTACACTAATTTGCTCTTTACATGAAATGCACTAACCAGAATTTCCCTGATTCATTGCTCCAGTAGTACAATTTTGACACGAACACCACATGTGCTCCAGCAAAAGCCAGTAAGAAGCCATTGCCACAGATGAACTAAAAGCAGAAGCTGCAGCTGAACCACGAGCAGAGGTAGAGTTAGAAGATGCTGAACCATCTGATCAACCTGAGAAAGAAGGCGACAAGTCTGCGACTGATAGCTCGCCTACAGAGGCAGAGGATGACTCTGAGAAAGAATGTGAGGAGCCATCAATCAAGACCCATCCCAAAACCAGGAAAAGGCACATTATCCAATAAGAGGAAGAAGAAGACCCTGAAGAGGAACCCTCTATTCCAGTCCTTTCGGGTAAGGGCAAGGTAAAAATAACAACACCTCTAACATCTGAAGATGAAATGGAGTAAATCGATGCAGAGATGGCTGCTGCAGCAACCAGAGTTACGCCTACACCTACAGAAGCTAAGCAGCTACTTGATATCATTGCCGCCATTACAGCTGAGGGTCAAGTAGCTGATGCATCAACCCCAACTCCTCCACAGTAAACTCCTAGCCAACCTATTTGTACTAGTTTGTGACAATCCAGCAAAAGAAACGACAGGACGTTTAGAGGCACTGCTACAGCAGCATCAACACCATCAAAATGGACCAGATTGATGTCAACCACTCCCCTCACCAGACTAGTGAAGAAAAAGACAAAGAAGTTGTCATATACTTCCTTACAAGTTTCACCAAAGGGCAAGTTGCGCGATACATCCAAGAAGTGCTGAGGTCTTCTCGTTATGTTGCAGCAAGACCAACCATAGAGAAGTATTCCCTTCTTGCAGTCAATTTATGTTCTTAAAAAAAAGATTTTCTTTCATAATGATTTTCAAATTTGTGTGGTATTTTATAATGTTGTCCATGTCATTGTCAAAATGTGTGACTTCGTTATGTGTGCTTGTGAGGACACAACACCTCTCAAGTTTGGGGGGTTGTGTTTATGGTGTTTATGTTTTTGTTGTGTGTTGTGTGAAGCTCGATTATTTAATATTTGTGTATGGATTTGAAAACCTAATGAAGATAAATTGAGTATTATTAGTATTTTTGAGAAGGCCAACTAGAAATAGTTATAGATGAAGGTTAAAATTTTGTCCCGACACTTAGACTTTGGTTGAATTGTATGAGACTGCTAGAGTAGAGCCAAAAGAATAGAAAAATCTTAAGTTTGGGGGGGGGAAAAGAAAGTTTGATTGACTGTGATATCTATGAAGTAAACTCTATTCCAATGGCTCCAGTTGTTGAGTAACCAGATCTGAGTATGTACCCCATATGTAAAGTTGTATTCAAAGATAACAAGAGTTATGAGCAATGCTGTAGCATGTCATAAAAAAAATGAAATGAAAAGTAAGACAATAATACAAGAAAGTTATCTGTCTAAGGCATGGAGTAGCCAGGTCTGTTCATGAGCCCCATGTTCAGACTTGAGTAAAAGATATCGCTAGATAAGATTATATTATAGATATTACTACAACAACTCTGATCTATGCATGGGTTGAGTAATTGGGTGTCATCATTACAATTGATTGACATTCACATAAAAAATAAATTTTGCAGTGAGGAAGTTGAATACTCTCAAGTTTTCAATCTTAAAATCATCTCAGTTTGAGTATGTGAAATTTATGCTACCCCATATATGAATGAAATTTTGTTACTGCTGAAATCCATACAATCTCTTGGTGATGTTATGGCATCTCTGGAATTCAATCAAAGTAGCGCACACACACTGTGGACAAAATAAAGCTTAAGTCCAGAACTGATTTACAATGGTTAATTTGCATGATTGGGATTAGAATTGTGATTTAAAAGTGAAAAATCCTTGCAAATTTGATAAAAGAGCTAACGTTATGTTGCATGATTGTTTGTGTGAATTGCTAGTATGTTGTCATTACTTAAGGATAAGTAAAGATTTAAGTTTAGGAGTGTGATAACTCTATGAAATGAGAGTTATTACATCAATTCTAGACTTAAATCAGGATCACTTGGAGAGAAAATAAGATATTTTTATTATATTTTGGTTATATTTTGCATAAACATTCATTTTAGTTGAGTCTTAATAAGTTTTGCTTGAATCAAAGTAATTTGTGCTCAAAACATGTGCATAATTATAGGTTTTCAGAAATCCTTAAATCATGAAGAAATGTTGAGACATTAGACTAGCAAGAGAAGGACAGGAGATGACTGCAAAAAAAGTAAAGCACAATCGGGAACAATGCAGTGTTGTAGCTAGTGTTAGAGCAACCAGTACTATAGCAATCTATGAGCACGGAGGGAGAAAACTTAAGTGTGGGTCAGATGCAGATTTGTGATCTACATGTTTACTAATTTAACTCATGCACGTCCACAAACTTTTATTTTACCTTAGTTTGCAGTATAAAAGGAGGGTGTGTACCACATAGAAATGCAGTAAGGAATTAACATTGGAGAAATCGAGAGGAAAAGAAGAAAACAATCAGAATTCGAGAGAACCAAGTCTGCATCAGTGAAGAATCTAACAGAGTTATTTGGATTCAATCTTCATCGTTCTCTACTTGTTCTTTTCTTTACTCTTTGATTGAACTGATGTATTTTGTGAACAATATATTGATATTTGTTTTTCTCATTTAGAATATGAACTAGATTTGCTTGTAGCTGCATGACAAACAATCTAATGGGTACTTGACTGTTCTTATGTGTTGTTATGTCATTGCTGTAGCATTTTACTCTAGTAATTATTATTAATATAATTGTTATTTCGGTTGACCACCCATTTAATAGTTCAAGTTAAGATAAAGCAGCAAAAAGGCATGTCTTAGCGGATATTATAAGAGTATTACTTTATCTTACTTGTAGTTTCCTGGATTAAATTATCTTGAATCCCATAAGGGCTATACTTGAAGTAAGATTTGTGACACACTAGACATAGGTGCTCAACTTGTAGGGTGGAGAGACTAAAGGGTCATAAGGTATTATCATAAGTAGATTAGCAACTGGTCATTGTTAATATATTTAAGGGTATAAAAGTTTCAATATGCGACAGCTGAGGATGCAGATTAATTCTGCCTAGTGCTGTAGCACTAGTCGTAACAACTGGTGTTAACTTGATGAAAAACAGTCAGCCCATAAGGAAAGTTTGATCATTCAACTACCATAGTCTTACTTGAATCTTAGACACATTTAATTTATTTTATTTCATTACGGTATTGTTTTACTTTATTCTCCTACAATCATCAATTACGATAGAACGGTTAGTTTGCACTATTGTGATTGCTATAGCATTTCAAGCAACATCAATCCATGTGGAGACGGTTTTGAATATTCATCACTTTATTACTTGTTATGTACACTTGAACATTGGCATTAGTAACATTTGATTATGAAATTCACCAACAACATGCACTATAAAAATCAATTCTGACATGTTTATTTAGACTAAATGTTTGATCTAAGAGTTTTATTACTTGTGTTAGGGCATAAATTGTTAGATGGCCCAATCATTTGTGCATAATATTGCAGTCAAAAGACTTGAATGAATGAGTAAACAAGGGTAGTTTGGCATCTTTACTGAATTGAAATTGTTTTACAGCAAAAGAAGGTGTTGCATTTGTCGTAATACATTGTGAAAACATAGATAGAGGATTAAACTTGGAGTTGACAACAAACACTAATTTAGAAGACAGCAGAACATGAGATTGAGTAGAATGATAGATTGTGTTTAAACCTTCAACTTGATAGAGTCCATTTCTAGCAATTCCTTTGAGCAATGTGATCCTTGTATTCTTGTCCTTGACAAAACAAATAGACTCATGAAACTCAATTATGGCATTGTTACAGTCAAGAGTCTATAAACATTAAGTAAATTTTTTGTTATAGCAGGCACATGTAAAATATTTATGAGATAAAGCTTTTGAGTTATAAGAGTATTCAAGATTGCTGAACCAACATGTTGAATTTGTAAGCTTAAGCCATTGCCTATGTGCAACTTCTAACACCAGTATAATTTGAATAGGATAAGAAAATACCTGCATTCTGAGTAACATGATCTGTAGCTCCAGAATCTATGTCCCAAGTCAGATTAGCAATAACATTATAATCAACAAGAGGAACTCCAACATTATACCCAGAAGCATTGCATACATTTCCAGGAGAAACATTTCCAGAACTTGGACCAGCATTCCCTGCATACATGGTTGCAGGTGCATATGTGTTGTAGACACTAGGAACACCATGAGAATTCATAAAGCTTGGTGATATTTGCGGCTGATACCCTAGAGGTGGCTGATATGCAACATATCCTTGGAAATTTCCATTTCTATGAAAAATTCCAAGAAAATTTCCATTAAATCCTTTATTTAATCCTCTACCTAAGCCTCTTCTTCCAAAGTTTCCTCAAAAAAATTGTCCACCCCTGGGTTTAAAACCTCTTGCATTACCTTTACCTTATTTTGGAACAAATGTATGATTAAACCTATTTTTACATTTGTAAGCTCCATGACCAAGTATGAAGCAGATTTGACATATGGCATTCTTATCCCCTCCAAAAGAGTTAGCATATCCTCCATTACCAGCCATATTATTTCCAGCATTAGCCTTGTTATAGTTTTGTCCTTTCTGTACAAACTTTGCACTCATATCATGCATCATTTCAAATTGAGCCTTTCCTTTACTCATCTCTAGTCTTATTTCATGACTCAATAACATTAAAAGTAATTCCTCAACTAAGATTTTTTTCTTCTCTAGTCTAGTTAGCACGTTGGTTACTAGTGACTTATAAGAATCATCTAAACCAGCCAGAACATACATGATAAATTCATTTAATAAAAGCGCATTACCTCCAATTGCCAAGCTGTTAGAAATCTTCTTCATCTTGTTGAAGTAATCACTGACAGAAAGTGATCCTTTCTCACTGGATTGTATATGCATCAATAATGCCATGTAATGTGCTGTCGATTGAGACATAAAGATCTCATCAAGTCTTTTCCATAGTTCTTATGAGGTCTCATAATTTATGACCATTATTAGTACATTACCCACCATTGAAGAGAACATCCAGCTCTAAAGCATTTTATCAGTCTTCTTCCATGCAACGTACTCTGGATTTTCAATTTGCCTTGCAGGAATGATTTCAAATCTATTTGATTCTTCATCTGATTCGATCAAAAACTGAGCAAGACATGGTTTATCTCCATTGATGAAGCCTTCAAGACCATTTCTAATTATTGATGCATCAACTTGTGTCTTCCACAAAAGGTAATTAGCTCGGTCCAACGTCACAGGTTGAATAAAGGTGAAGGACAGTGAAGATGACATTGTAGTATTTGTATTTGCCATGATTACAAGGCTCTGATACCATGTAAATGTTTATGATGAAGTGTTTGGTTTCCAGGAAAACAGAGAAGAAAATATTAAGCAGAGAAGAAGAAAATGATTTATTTCATTTCATTCTCAACAAACTAAATTGATACAGAATCTAGTATTTATATTACATTATCATAGCAAACTTAACAATTGTACAACCAATAACAATTTGACAGCTGTACAATTCATAACAAACTAATGCCAAGTTAACTTACACACACACACACGTGTATTAACTAATTTTCTTAGCACCAGCTGAGCTCCTCAACTTAAGCAGCCTTGAGATCACTGAGGTATTCTGGAGCTTTCTAGAACATCCTTAACAACATCCCATCCCTCAAGTGGAGTCGCAATGATTACACTATTTGTCATCTTCTTTGTATCCAGAATTATCATATTTTGAATTGAAGTTTTGATTGGCTCATTCTCTCTATATAACTTAGAATTATGCATGTGATATATCAATGGAAATGTCTCTAAATTATCTGTCTAGCAATATCAAATTTACACTGAACTAGTCACTGCATTAAACGTTATGATGAAATAAACTTACCGGTTCATGAATTAGGCTATGTTAATTCACACAAAATTCCAGAATTGATATATATAGATTCATAGGAGCTAAACTAAAAATCAAGACCTAACAATAAGTGATTCATCACAGACCATTAAAGTGTGTTAAAATATATTAATTATTCTCTAAGCTTCACACTAGCTAAATATTAACATGTTTTAATTTTAGTTCATATCATAAGCATCACATATTGCCAATGAAAAGTCATAATTAATAACTATAAAAATAAGGATGGTAATTGTTGAGAGTTAGAAAATGCATATTTATAAAGGAGAAAATCGTCATTTTACATTTCGAATCTTACTAACAACCCTTACTTTATGTGTTTAAGTTTCTTGTACTTTAATTATGTGTATTTTATTTTAATTAAGTATTTTATGTATTTTAGGGGCATTATAGTTATTTCATAATAAACGAGAAATCAAATGGCAAAACGGACATCATTTTTGAACTCAGGACTGTCGAAAACCTTAGGAGGAGCATAAAAGGCAAAATGGCACTGTTCACATATACGGTACTATTCACATGTACGGGTACTGTTTACGACACTGTTCATATATACAGATCGATGACGTGGCATTGACCGATGATGTGGCATTGACCGATGATGTGGCATTGACCGATGATGTGTCATGATCCTATTGGACTAAAATTCTCATGTACTGTTGATGGTGACGTGGCAGCATATTAGTGAACCAAAAACTGCACGTACAGTATATGCAAAACAGAGGATTATATTACTGTGCCAATAGTGGCTGAACCCGTTACTGTACAAATAGTGGCTGAACCCGTTACTGTACATATAGTGGCTGAACCCGTTACTATATAAATAGAAGCTGTTGACTTTACTGTTGACTGATGACGTGACAAAATCTTGAGCGTCCAAACTGTTTTTAATCCGATGGTCATGATTTACTCGATGTAACTATAAAAAAGGGGCCTCCCCCCCTAATTTGGCACATCTGAATCCATTTTTGGGGTTCAAATTCTGCAATTCTCTCTCTATCTTGTATTTTCTTATATTTTTAATAAATTCCTATTTTGCCCCTTGTTCAACTATGAGTGGCTAATTTTCTTTCAAGCTTGGGTTGAAGGTGAAGCCTCAACATATGTCATGGGCTTAATTTGGTAAATTTACTTTCTCTTCCCCTTTAGTTTTTGTGGATGTTTTGACTTCTCGTCGACAAATAATACTAATTTTGTCTAGTACTACCCTGGTTTCACCGACACCCTAGTATAAGATTATTATTATTTGGCAGGATAAGCTCTTAGCACCATATTTATTAGAGCGTGGTTCATGAGGTGTGGATTCCCCTCTCATGATTTAAATTGGTATTAATATGGAATATTTAGCCCATGATGCATGTTGATACGGATCCAGATACCCAAGTACGTCATTTCAATAGATTTATCTTCATTTTATTCTTACCATTTCAATTACAATTTCAGAATTTATTATCGCCATTTTAATTTAAGTTTTAGCATAATCCAAATCATTTTTATCAATCCAACCACCCATTTTCACAATTAATTCTATATATAATTAAAATCAACCTCCTCGTGGGATCGACACTCGCACCATTAATCTATACTACAACAGATTCGTGCGCTTGCGAGTTCAATAAAATTTGCACAACAGTAATGATTAGAAGTACAAATGTTAACTACATATGGTCCAAATCCTAGGTATTGAAGGATAATTTTTTTCCTTAATAAATTAAAGAAACATAGGCCTATTTGCATGGATTAGGATCCTCTTCTAATCTGAGCACTTTTGATCTTTTACAGATCTTGTGTCACTTGTGTTTTAATGTTAGTGGATGATTAGGATTTAACTACTTTTTCTTTTTTTAATTTATTAATCATCAATCATATTAATAGAATTTGCTCAAATGAAGATCAGATTAGGAGAAGATCCTGATCCCTAGTTGCATAAGGGTGTTGATATTTTCTCTCACAATTTGCGTAAATACATCCATTTAAAAAAAAGTAATTATAATTCAGGTTATCTTTTTAAAATTCAACAAAAGAAGAAATTTCAACAATGAATTAGTTAAATTCTTCCTAACTATTTTGTTTATCATAGTTTAAGTTTCATTTATCATGTTTAACACAAAGATTGATTGAACGTAAAAGTCTATTAAGGGAAAAATGCTAAATTATCCGTATAATTATTTTGACTTCAACAATTTTTTTATTTTTTAATTGTATACAAAATTCAATATTTTGAATTGGCATATATAATGGTACTACTTATTAGTATGATTATTAATTTTCAACTTAATTAGAAAATGTGTTTCCCATCATAACTTATGAAACTAAGTAGAATGCTAAATTTCTACCATTTACACATTGGGGTATCGAAAATGTTGGTTTTCAGGCATATTCAACATGTAATTAATATGAGATCCAAAAGCAAAACCTTTAATCCTTGAACGAGGAAGTGAATCACAACGAGGTTATGTCATTATCAATTTGATTAGAAAAGAGGACAATCTCATAGAGGAACCCCATGCCACTATTTTCAAGATATAGTTAAAAATTAATAGATTTTTTAGCTCTTTTATGTTTTTTTGAATGTTAAAGTTGTTGAAGGTAAGATCTCATAAGTAGATTTCGCCTACGACCTCCAGTACCCTAGAACAGGCTGATACGAACCCCGTCAAGAATTGACGTGACCCTAATCAATTTAGTTCCCAAGATCGAATCTAAACCAAGAATTGAATGGAATCTCAACCCAATGCTTAGTGAAAGCACGAACCTTGGTATGTGAAGACCACAATCAGCTATGGATGGTCTGATTGATAAGTCAAGAATTTGAACGCCACGGAAATCCGATAAGTTCAAAGAGTTCGTAAAGAACCAAAGAGAATTAACTCTTTCACCAATTACATCAAAAACTTCTTTTTTGTTTATTGAATATAAGTACTTTATATAGGGTTGGTTACAAGAAATTTTGGAAATAAATCCTAACCCAAAAATCAAATTTGTATCTAAATCTTCCTTAATAGGAAAGAATCTAAATCAAATAAGAATCCTAATCCAAGTAAATAGGAAAGAATTTAAACTAAATCAGGATCCTAATTGTGTTAAATGCCTTACATCAATTAAATGGAAACTAGGCGATTAAAATAGAAATAACTGATTTGATTCCCTAATAGCCTCCTCAAGAAACGGGAAAGTATCTGAAAAAGGAAAATAATATATTTTCCAGCCATAATGTTTAAGCCTACTCCCTATTTCATGGAAGTAACTATTTGGAAAATTCAAGAGCCTGAATCATGCATTTATCGTGTACAATTCTTTCAATGGGCTTCCACGAATTTGATTGAGCCCAAGTCGTGTGAATCAATCCATTAAGCACTTTTTTGAATTTCTTTTCTCGAGCTCTTGTAACAGGTCCGACAAGAACTTAGGATCTAAATATTTCTCATCTCATGTGCTTGTGATAGTTTTATCCTTAATCTCATCACAAGCCCTGCTTAAAATTTTGATTAAAAAAATGAAACTTAATCTTTCATTCATTAGATCCATTCAATCTATTGGTAATGATTTAAAGTTATAAGTAGCATTTATGTGCCCTCCCCCCCCCCCCCCCTCGGCGTACGCGCCGCTCGGAAACTCCAAAAAATGATAATAATGATAATACAAGAAATTATACTTTAATACAAACAGTGAGTGTCATATAGTTTAGTTGATAAAATCTCATATGTTAAAATAAGAGGTCTGAGGTTCGAACTCTGCTCACATAGTTGGGTTATAAATTGGGTTATCATTAAGCTATAACTACAAAATAAAATTCATTTTAATATAAATAGTAAATAAATAAGTTTTAAAGGGCATATTTGAGACTTAAGCGAAGGCTTCAAAATTAAAATATAAGTAAAAAGTTGTGGTTGTTTTCATTAAGACATAGTGTCTTGAAATAAGTTATATTTTTTGGAAAACAGAAAACCCATTAATTTGATGTAAATATGTTAAATTAAGTAACATTCAGACTAAAGATGAGAAAACAAACAAGCCCTTGAAGTAATTTCGTATGTCTTGACATAGGCGTCGAGTTGCAACCAAGTCAATTCCTTTGTATGACCAAGCATTTGAGTCATCCATGCTTGAGTCGTTGTGGTCCAAGTCAAGATCGAACCAATTGGTCTACATAATAATAATATTAGTCTTATTAGATCCAATGCCAGCCATCTTTACTGAAAAATTAATTCAACAACTTCATTGCTCCTTTTAGGTGGCTTGAATTTTCAATGAGCATTCCTTTTAACTCCTTATGGCAGATTTAGATGCTTGATTTGGTGTGCTGCGATTCTAATACTACTTGATTTAAAAGCTTTAGCCCATATTTAAAAGCTTTAACCCATACTTCTTTTCCAAGCTAAACTAATTTTTTTTGGAAATTATTACAATTATAAATATATACAATTTGTTTCTTAAAATTCTAGATTCATAAGTAGTGCAGCATAAAGGTCTATCAAATAGTAATTAAGTTTGGAAATTTACTCCCACTAAAATGTAGGAAGAAATCAACCCCTACTTTAAAGGAAATAAGACTTTCGGGACTCAAACTCATTCCCTTCAACATATGCTCAGGGCATGAAATGATTGGACAATGGTAAGTTAAATTAATTTTATCTTAAAAGCAAATAATGAATTTTATTTTTAAATTCTCTTTACATCTTATTGTCGAGATAATAAAATTTTTTTAAAAGAAAAAATTTCTAAGAATTAATCCTCATGAGAACACATCAGTTAACAAACTCTGTAAACCTATAAGAGCGTTTCTGCTTATAATTAAAATAACAATAATAATAATATTCTTGTTGCAAACTATCCATTATCACCATATTGTCTTCTCACTATAATTCAGTTTTTTTTTTATTATGGTTAGATTGTTACGTATTGATTACGTAATTCAAAAGCTAATTTTTTTCTTTTACCATCTCTCTATTCGCTAATTTTAACAATTTTGTTATATCCATTTTTTTTAATTTTTCTAAAAAAATAACTGCGGCTGATTTTTTTAGACCCTACCTCACCTATGATTCAAATTTAGCTGACCAATTAAATAAAAATACTCAAGCACCATTCAGGCAAAGGAAATCCACATTAATATAGTGAAAGTGAGGGGCCCACAACAATGACAGATGCCCTGAATTAGGAGTGGGTGCGGTTCGGTTCGGTTCGTTTTTTTATTAAGTTTTTCATAATCATTCGATTATGATTATTTTAAAATCATAATCGCGATTAATCAAATTACCGAAATAATCAAATACTTGATTAATTGAAATAATTTGATTCGGTTTGGTTCAATTATTTCGATTACGGGCCTATTGGGCCTATTTTGGGTTTTTTTAAATTTAAAACCTTAAATTAATAAATCTACCACAAACATAAAAAGTTAACAAACAAAAAATTAAAAATATGTCTCAAACAATGTTAAAATAACACAAAAACTTGACGAATATGGCTACATACAATGTAAAAATGGAAGCACCGATACTTTATACTTGCGGATATTGCAAATAATTTCTGACAAATTGTGCAGTTAATTAATTATTTTAATTTCTTCATGTGGTCAATGTAGAAAAAATTACATATAGTAATTAAATACTAACTTCAGCTTCTAAACAACAGTGGCCGGTACTGGGGGCAGTCGACTTTTTGAGATAGTTGACTTTGAGGACTTGGATCCAGCTAGGTTCATGCATTTAAACATGAATATGAAGCTCACGAAAGTTGCTGACGGAAAAAGAGTAAGGAAAAAAAAAGATTCTTTCTCAAAGATGCTTAGATTTCAAAGCATCAGGTTTTGGTGGGATTGTTGGGTGTACAAGGATAAGCCTCTCGCGAACCAGGTTATCTCGCCGATCCCTGACCACATATCTAGCTTAAGGGTTGCTGACTGTGTGGCCGAAAATGGCCAATGGCACTGGGCTTTATTTGATCAGTTTCTCCCCCACACGGCCATCATGAAGATTGCTTCCATGTATCCCCCCTCAGCGATGCTAGGTCCAGACCGCTTCTATTGGTCGCATTCGAAACAAGGAAACTTCACGGCCTCCTCGGCTTACCACGCGCGCAGGCACTCAAACAACACTTTACGGGATATTCATTGGAATATGGTTTGGAAATGGCAAGGTCCTCAGAGTATTAAAACTTTCATCTGGTTAGCTCTCCATGGGCGACTGAAAACCAAGGCCGAACTTGCCCGGCGACACATGGTGATAAATACTGAATGTGAGAGATGTGGAACCCCGGTTGAGGATACTTTGCATGTGTTAAGGGACTGCATGGGCTCAAAAAGATTTTGGTATCGAGTCATTCCTCTAGCGTTGAGGCAACAATTTTTCCAAGCTCCTCTTACAGCATGGATGATGTTTAACCTCCAGAATGCATGGCATATTGCTGGAGATTGGGTCTGCTTCTTTGGAATAGCTATATGACGACTATGGTTTTGGAGGAACCAGTTTTGGGTGAATGGATCAACTATGGACAGCCTATCCATGGTAAACGATGTAAAGGTTCGCACGAAAGAGGTGCTCTCTCTTCAAGAATCCTCGTTGAGTTTGACAAAGCAAAAAGTCCACACATGGATTGGTTGGTCGCATCCGAAGTGGCCTTGGTGCAAGTTGAACACAGATGGTGCTTGCAAAAGAAATGGGGTAGCTGCCGCAGGGGGCCTGATTCGCGATCATAATGGGTATTGGGTTGCTGGTTTTGGGATGAATATAGGGACGTGTTCAGTGACTATGGCGGAGTTATGGGGTCTTTATCAAGGATTGAGACTGGCGTGGAACAAAAGGATCCGTTGGCTTCATGCGGAGGTTGATAGCCGCTGCGTAACTCAGCTTGTGAAAAATAATACGATGAGCACCAATGAATGTTCTACACTCATTCATGCCATTCATGACCTTATCGGACGAAATTGGTGGGTAGAGATTTCTCATGTGTACAGGGAGGCTAATTTTGCTGCGGACTACCTGGCTACTTTGGCGTGTTCATTCCCACTAGGGCTCCATGTATTGGAATCCCCTCCTAGAGGATTGATACAAGTTATGTCCTATGATAATTATGGGGTTGTTTATCCCCGCTTTGTTATTTCTTAGCTCTTCATGAGCCCCACTTAACCAAAAAAAAAAAAAGATGCTTAGATTTCATCTTCTTTTCATGCATTTTCTCACATTCACTATTCTATCTTCATGTTTTACTGCTACAGCTCAACAAGGACACTCAAATATAAACATTGGCTCTTCTCTTTCACCCATTGGAAACTCATCATGGTTGTCACCTTCCGGCATTTACGCCTTTGGATTTTATCAGCGAAGCAACGGCAGCAGTGGACGGGTATATTATTACATAAATCAGGAAGTTATCGGGAAAGATCAAGAAATTATAAAAAAAATGTCAGAAACTTACAGTATCATATCAAGCACTAGAACTATTTGCACCAAATCAAGATCAAGAAATTTACAGAATCAGCAGCGACCAGCAGGCAGCAGCAGCGAACAGTAGCGGTGTGTGCCAATCAGTTGGAATCAGCTCTCATGGAGTGCGAGCGTCATTTCGTTTGGTTTCGTTTTGCATTTTTGCTATTTGTTTCTATTTCATGAGCAGCAGCAGTAGCAAGCCAGCAGCGGCAACGGCAGCAGCAGCGAACAACAGCGACCAGCAGCAATGAAGACAAGCGACGGGGACGAGATTCCAGCGGCTGAAGGTCACGGATTCAGTGGCTGAAGAATGAAGATCAGAAATGGAAATATGATTTAGAGAATTAGAGTTAGTAGGCTTAGGGATTTGGGATTCGGTTTTTGTTTATAATCGGTTTTTTAAAAATCGAAAACCGAACCGACTAGTTTTATTATTTTTATTATATTACTTATTCGATTTTTTAAGTGTAAAAAAACCGTTCGGTTCGGTTCGATTTTTAATTAATCAACTCTTTTTGCCCACCTCTACCCTGAATAATTGACCCGTTTGCCAAGTCCCTCTTTGTCTTTAGTTGCATCTAAAACCGACTTTAAAATCTTATTATGACCATACCCCATTCGTTGTCCACAGATTTTGTAGCGAATTGAATGCCTTCAAGAACTAAAAGCAATTTAATCACTGCCCAAGATCTAGATTAAGATCAATGCAAAATGCTAATAAGTCAACAAATCAATCTTGATGACTTCAATGATTAACAACTCTCTGTAATAGAAGTAATGATGATTAAGATCACAAAAGATTAATTGAATTAAGAAGCAGAAAACAAACAATCAAATAAAAAAAATTTATGTGGTTCAATTGTGCAAGAGTGCACAATCTACATCCACAGGATAGACCATCAGAATGAGATTTATTGATGATTCAAGTCAAGATTACAAAGCATTTACAGAGGAAATTACAAGAAACAAGATAGTTCTTTCTTTCTCTCTCTCTCTCTCTCTCAACCCTCTCTAGAGTACTCTCTCGTAATCCTAGAAACAGCCCTGTTATTCAACTTATATAACAACTTATAATAACCCATAATGCATCAAATTTTGACGCGTGGATAATGGCTTATAACAGCTTTTATTCCTTTCCTCACATGCTCCATCACATGTGTCATTTAAGCTTATAGTTGAAACGGCTTAAATTTCTGTCGTTTTGGTTGTCTTTTTTTTTTATCAATAAAGGGCTCTTAAAATAGCTAAAGCAACACTAAACGGGAGTGTGCAACCCCTGAAACATCATTGTTTAAAATGCTAAAAATATCTAAAGGGATGGACTGAAAGTAATGTATGTTAGTAATATGCCCTAAAGGCCAATCGAATGGTGATTTGATTGTTTATGGAATAATTGTATTTAAATAGCATTTTGATATTTAAAAATGGCAAAGTTATCAATATTCATATATTAATTTAATGAATATAGTCCAAGAAATAAAATAGTTAAGGAACACATTCTCGAGTATGTCGAGAATATGAAACGTGCATCCTTTGTACTATACTTCTAAAATAGTTCCTAGTGGTGGATTTATGATTGGACATTATAAATTCCTATAAACACTAGTATGTGTTATGACTCCTTATGGTATGTGATACTAAAATGGATGGTGAGTTTCATATCATTGACATGAGATGTCAAGTCAAACACATAGGTACTTGTTAAGAGAACGAGTTTACTGAACTTGACCAAAAATAGTAAACCATATGGTTTTGAGTGTTAATGGCTTATTATACATTGTATCAGATACTATGTTTAGTAATGGTCTTTAGACCTGAAGCATAACAGATGTCTTATATATAGACATCTCTGATATGTGAATGCATAAAGATTTATTACTAATCACGGAAGAGATCTAGCAATAGTTGTCATGGTTGGCTGTATATGAAGACAAGTGTATGGCCAACATGGAATTTATCACTTTGTAATATACGAAAAGGATGTGCTTATGAGATAATATGAATTGGCATGAGAAATCCTTGGCCAATGTAAAATATATTTGAAGGAGTTCAAATTATATTTTTATGTCAATTTCATTTATATTTATTTTGAGATAAAGCACAACTGCTTAACATAATAAACCAGAAGTCATGCTTTTCTCTGTACATGAATGATGAAGAGGCCAAGACATAGAGATACAATGGAATAGTTTCTATAGATCCAACAATTTTTGTTATTTGGATAGTTGTGATATACTGCTAAGTGTCACTCATGACTTGTAGAAACCTTAAGATCAATATTGGTAAAGCGTATTACCAATGCATCTTAAGGTCATTAGAAAGGTTCTAATTGATGACTATTTAGCATCATTTAATGAATAAAGAGTTATCATTAAAATAGTTTTACTACCTTATAACTAAAAACTTAAAAGGTCACACACAATATAGAAATGAAAAAGAAGTTACTAGAAAATGAGGAGTTAAATTTCATATTTTTAGAAAAATCAATATTTATATTATCATTTATTGAGAATGAATATAAATATAATTATATCTTAAATATGATTTAAGATAGAAATTTAGATGTTCCATAAATAGTTTAAGGAACAAAATAAATTTCATAAATCTTCAATTAAACATTATGGAATGTCGAGCACGTAAAATGACCATTTTGGACATGTTCAGGTTCATATATGATTATAGACTTCTAGACCAATTTTGGGTTTAGAATTATGGGCTTTTATTGGATCCAATATGGATTAAGAGAAAGCATTAGAACATGTCACGAGAGAAGCCCATATTTAACCATTTGATTTGATCAAAATGAGGTTAATTAATTAATTCCGAAAATTAATTAATTTAGCTATTTATTTATTTGATTAAATAATTTATTGAAGTGATAAAATCACTTTCAATAAATAATGGCTAAGTGGGTGGGTCTAGCACATGATAATATTTGGTGCCATTATTAGAGATAATGATGGTTTTATTTGGTAAAATGAATCATCATGAACTAGCATTCATGTTTCTTCATTATTTCTCTCATTTCTAAACGAAATTTTGAGATTCCAAATCCTATGAACTCCTAGAACATTTGTAAGTTTGAACTGATTAGAGGCATCACAATTGGGGTGCTTAAAGGATCTCAGATCGTGGCAAAACAGAAGATGTTCGTGCAGAGCTGTATTTTCTGGACAGTGTTCGTAGCTTGCTGTTTTCAGTCGTTTTCTCCTACTTCACGAAGTCGTTTTTGAAACTCCTAGTGAGGTAACTAAACTTCAATCTTTCCTCTTGATTTTCGTTTTTGAATGAAGTCGATCCGAAGTTTCTAGAGCTTCCGCCATCTGTTTTAATTTTACTGCACAAAAATTGCGTTATTAGGAACCTCATGAACAAATTGTTGTCTTCAATGTAAACCCAAAGGAAAAGAAAAGCTATAAGTAGCAAGGAAATCGACTGCTTTATTTGCTTCCCGATAAATATGATTCACTTGTATCAACCAATCACGCCGAAGAAGCTCTTGGATGGCTTGAATGAGAGAAAAATGCTCATTGATGATGGGGCTCGAATTAGAGACTAACTGCCAGGCACACTTGCTGGTCGTTTTGGTTGTCTTGTGAGTTTAATTAACTCACATGTGCTACCCCGTGACCATAAGCTGCATAAGCTACAACGCTGCAAAGAACAAAATGAAGAAACGATGCCGTTTCATGTGAACAATTTTTGCATTCATCACTTTAGCCCACAGATTCCATTATCAGGAAGCGTATCCGTAGCTTCTTCTACTAATTTCTCCTGAAACATTACTAATCTCTCAAGTGTAGATCTACTTGTTGTTAATAAACCAATAATAGTATTATTCTGATAGATAACGCTCGTAAAAAATTCTTGAATAGCTAAACTCATTAGCTTACTTCCATCTAAATGATATGTCTCAACTGGACAATTACATTTAGATTATTAACTATTTCAGACTTGGATAGATGTGTAACTTGTCTCGGAATTAGACATGAATGAGGTTTGAAATTTGATAGCTACCTTGAATGAAAAAGAATACTGGAATTAAATTAAATTACAATTCGAAATTCAATCAATTATTGCTACATAATTGGAGTTTAAAAAGTCAACATAGACATCTTTTTCAAATTTTGATTTTCATCGGTTCCTCATAGTAATTTCCTTGACTCAAGGAAATTCTTCCTCTTAGGCTCAAAAGATGAAATGTATTCAAGGAAACAGGCAAAATCGGTGTCCTTATAGCGCCTTGGATTTGCTTTATTGATGAGTGTGGACGATGGGCTAACCATTGAGTTGAAAGGCAGAGAATGCAGAGAAGCAACAGAAATGCGAGACTTGGCTGGATTGACAAGAACCCTATGTAACACACTCCTGTACTTGCCATTGCTGAATATCTATAATATAATCCAATCAAAGTCAAAGTGAAAAGTATATTAGCCGCATGAAAAATTATATATACAAATTGGATAATGATTAGATTTTATTCATTATTAACGATGACTGATAAATACTTCTTTAATTTCTAGAGTTTGTTGAGCTAATTTAAATTAGTTTATGCATTTTTTAAATTACCCACGAATTTGTATTGTTTATATGTCTATTAAAATCTACTTAATTAATCTTATATTTCACCTTTTGTATGTCAGATTTGTTTAAATCTTAATTTATATTACATAAAATACTATTAATGTACCCACCTCAAGGTGATCACCAACATTAACCACAAAGGAGCTGGCTAAAGGTTGAACTGTGACCCACTTTTCTTTATATTGAATTTGCAAACCCTCAACGTCATCTTGTAGAAGAAGAGTAAGAAATCCATAATCTGAATGTGGAGGCATTCCTAGGGTTAGATGAGGCTCAGGACATGGAGGGTAGCAATTGACCACCATTTGCTGGCTCCCATTTTGGAATTGCTTTATTAGTTTTTCAACTCCTTCAGTCTTATTCATGGTGGCTCCCCACATCCCCAAGCTCTCTAAGATAGCCTCCATTAGCATTACGAACAAGTTTTTGATTTCTTTTGCGTAGGTAACCGCCAATCTCCTGTTTCAGCATAAAATAATGATTACTATATCATTAAAATCACTATTATGCATGCATGACTTTGGATTAAAGAAACCAAACTATTAATTTATTTTTTGTTGGGAAGAAGCAGCCAGCGTGCCCCAACGTCTAAATATAATATGTAATTAAATTATTAAATAGATGATTTGTATGGAGCGGAAAGTACTATTGAAAGCGAAGCTCTCTGATTACCAATTATCATGTCACTAAGGTCTAAGGCATCCGTTAATGGTGAGAGCACAATAATGTGTCTTATTATGGAAAACTCAACAAAATTTGATCTCATAAATGCGGGAACAGGCACGTACTATATATCTCCTCAAATATTAATATATATATTTGACTGCTGTCCGAATTCGAATCCTGAATAGTATATAAGGAACAAAAAAATAAATATGGGTTTTGTCCATTATCTTTAAAAATTTAATTTTTAGGCTATATTATAGGTTTTTGAGTTCAGACTTCTAATAAATCCTAAATTGTAAAATCTATTTGCTTTAAAAAAATTTCAAGATAATAAAGTGATTGCAAATAAAATAAAAAATGCTTGAATAGAAAAAAAATGAAAAAGTTGAGTTAATTGTCAATATTAAATTATAAAATTTAATCTCAACCATTTATTTCACTGAGAGATTATAAGAAAAGGAAAAATAAGAGATGATCCTCGTACAAATTATAATTACCTCATGTCCGTTGGATAAGAAGGCCAATGAACAAGGACATCTTGTGAGGGGTGGCATACGAGCTTCAAGAAGTCTCTCCAACAGAAGACCCTATCCTTATTCTGATTAAAGCTAGTTCCAAATCGAACTGGTGCTGTGAGATCTGATGACATGTACTTGGATCTTACCTCAATTGGAAGTTCAAAAAACCTTGCACTCACATCAATCATGCTGCTAATAACATTGTTCGGGATACCGTGATTCACTACCTGCATGCATCAATGCATGCACAAATTTAAACAAGCCCCTGACATTATTGTTAAATTTTACAATTTACGTACTCAAAGCTTGTCATCAAGTCCTACCTGGAAAAACCCATATTTTTCACAAGCACTAGTTAGAGATTTTAGGACCTCGGAACGATTTGGGCCTTGCAATTCGGAAAAATCAATAACAGGCAGCTTAAGATTTGGCATGGTCAAATCTACTTGTAGTACTATATCTGCTCGATCGAATTCAGGCAATATGTACTTTTTAGGGACTTTCGTCACGCCGTTTTCGTAAAGATTCTTCACTCCTTTCTGGTATATTTGATCATCATCATTTGCCTTTGTTTCATCAGTTGTAATAGCCATTATTGCAGGAAACATGACGATGGGTACCTGCATGCAATACGACTGTATATATATAACAAATATGCATACAAACATAGAGATGCATCAATTATATAGCAGAAGATTAACTTGGCTACAATTCACAAACCTTACGTTTCTTTCAATCTGTCGAGAATTTTTGAAGTTTACAAAGTTAGTCAGAATTGACATACGCAAAGAAGGGATCAATTTATAGCAAACCGGTTTCGGTTTGTGAACTAATTTCCACAACATGAAACCGTTGACATATCTCCAGTCAGCCAACACGAGATGCTGGATAAGTCATAATCTAATCCCTAACCCCATTACAATATTTTAAAATCTTTAAACTTAATTATTTTGTCTTCTTTCCTAGGTCCGTCCATATTTGTTTTATATATGGTCACTTTGTCAAAGTTTATTATAAACGGCATAGTATCAACGATGTGTCGCTGACTTTTCTTATGCAGATGATCCTGAGTAGATACCGGCCGTTCGTATATTGTTGTCAAATCTTTTTCTTTCAGTTTTTTAAGAAATTATTTCCATTAAAATTGAGGGTAATATTATAAATCATACCTGATCTTTCATAAATTAACTATGGACTAATGTTTGTACCCTAAAATTACGTGTCATCAATTCAGTAACTACCATGAGTTTGATGAGAGATTACATTTTATTTATCATTAATGAGATTATTTTATAGAACCAACAAATGAATAACAAGTTAAGAGCCTTCAAACTTAGAATTTCAACTTTATAGGCGCGTATGTCATTGCTAATAATAAGTAAAAGCAACTATTTTTCAACAAAAAAATACTTTTAAGAAGATGCAACACTAATATAAGGGCGGAATCGCGATTTTAATTTGGGGTTGCCGAAATGCATATAAACACGATATTGTAACAAAAATAAAATAGATACTTATTTAAATCTTAAATTAATAAAAATATAAAATAATTATGTATTATGCCATCTAATTCAATCATTTATACAGAATGAACTTATGGATAGAAATTAGTAACTATATAATAATTAATAAATTAACAATGCACAAATCTTAATACTAAAGTAACAGACATAATTGATAAATTGACACATAATAAATTGCGCCTAGAAATATAAATTAGAAGTTCATAATAGAAGATTCCTTATTAAATAATAAGAATATAAAGAAATAAGTACAAATAATATAAACTTTACAAAAAATAAAAAGATGAAGAAATCAAACGTTTGGATCCTCGGCCCTTGTGGTGTAGAATCAAAGAACGCAAGGAAAAAAGTTTAATGGTTTGTTTCATTATGTTATATAAAATCAACTTAAGAAATGAAATAGAAGGTGAAGACATTAATTTTGAGTTTTCAGGACTTGAGGTACAGTTATGGCTCTTTTATGAGAGAGAAAAATATTAGATAATTTATTTTTAAAATAAAAAAGTAAAATAATAAAAGAGATAAAATAGAAACGATATTAATGTGTTTTCAAAGTTGAGCAGCGGCCGATTATTAATATGTTTCTTAATTTTCAGTTCTTATTTAATATTTTAAAAACTTATTTTATAAGAATGATTCCCCACTGCGCTAATATTACTGATAAATTTATAAAAAAAAATTAAAATCAAAATACCAACAAACTCTTGTATCGAAAAATTTATAGATATAAATTCTAATCACCAGGTTGATGTTGTGCAGCTAGTTCATATTCTAACCATTGCTCTTCTGCTATTGCTCTTAACTTGGCTTTTATGACTCGTGTCTATGGATACACAGCTTATATCATCAAAGCATGCAGGGAAGCAGTCCTAATTACCTTGGAGCGTTCAATATTCATCAAAGGGAAGCCAAAGTTAATAAAAAGCTTCCGCCGCCGGAGAAATACGACCGCCATAGCAAGAAAATGATCAGAAGTAATACGAGCTGTGCGATTTTCTTCGAGGAATTTGTGAGTGGTGACTTGTATAGGGTTCTTCCATTAAAGAACTATGTTTATCCTTCTGAGTGTAGCATTAGATGGTTTTTTGAACTTGGCTGTCCAATATGTTGCAGCTCTATATATTCACATAACCACATAGGTGAAGAGTAATGACTCTTGAGAAACGAAAAAAATAAAATAAAATTCTAAAAAATTTTTAGATATATTAATAAAAAGCATGAAATTTTTCTTGTACACTTTTATTTTTCTTACGACTACCAAAACTCTTGTTTATGTTTTTTTTAAGTATTTAAGATGATTATCATGGTGAATTAAATCCTAGCTGAGAATTTAATTATGTTAGTTCGTTTTCTTTTTTCTTTGTTGAACCGAAAATGTGAACATGTTTAAATTCAAGTGAAAGAATGCCTTATTTTCAACAAAAAAAAAAAAGTCTTAATGAAATAATTTCTTAAAAAAATATATAAAAAATATTATTTAGCGGGAACAAAGACAGCAGGGCCCTAGAAAACGGCCCAACATACTCAAAAGCCCTCTAATAATTGTATTAAAAAACGCCATTCTTCTTTTTATTAATTCTCAAACTTTGGCAACACGAGATCGGCTTGTTGCACAAAATCAAGCAGCTTTCTTCTTCAATAATTTCCCTTATACTTCTACTGGCCCTGATTTACAATGGAACCTCTCCTTTTATAGGCCTTTAGTTAGGGCTTTATTGATAATTAACCAAAATTTTATTATGTTGAAGCCTTTGGAATATATGTTCCACACATTACCGTTGAAGAGTTGTTGAGACCACTTAGGATTGAGGTGCTGTAACTTTTAAGTTATAACTGCTGTGAAAAAAAAAATTATAACTATAAAAAAATTAATAGTATATTAAAAAATATAATTTTGACAAAATTATAAAATATATAATATATTTTTCATCATACAAATAAAAAATCATATCAATATAACTTTCAAGTTACAGTAGTTCGTGTTTACCAAACACTTTAGTATTGTACCTTTTAAGTTACAGTTGCCCAATCTCAATCCCAAACGCACCTTTAATATGCTGGATTGTGATGTTAAAGTTTTTAGAATTTACTCTACACGTTACAATTAAAGAGATTCAATATGCTATAAAGAATATTTATGAGGAATGAGATCATTTCGCACATTTAAATTTCACAGAGTGCAACAAAACAGTCTTTAAATCTTTTTACTATTGTGCTTTATTTACTTTAAGCGGCTGTTATTTTTATATTTATATTTATATTACATGTAAATAACTTTAATTTGATGGCTTAATGACTTTTTATTCTTTAGTAATAGTAATATCGGCACAAAACTAGTACATTTCGTTTCAAGACAAAATAAATTACAGGATTAAAAAAATCTTGTTCATGCATGGTTAAGTGTTTATATATAAACACTAATCCCTTGGCTTTTTTTTTCTCATGTGGGATGAACCTCATTTCCTTTCAAATTTCTAACTTCAAGGGTAAATTTTGAAAGACAATTTCTCATCACCCAAGCACCATTTTGAGAAAATAAAAATACACTTTTGAAGTATTAACGGAGTAGAATCCAAACCTCACAAGATTTCTTACTTTCACTAAGTGGGACCTACTCAAAATGTGCCATCAAAATAGCATATTGATATGCTATTTTTTCAACAATATATAATAATAAATATAAATTTTAAATAATAATTTTGACAAAATTATTAAAGATATAATATATTTTGTATCATACAAGTGAAAAATTATATCAACATATCTTGCAAGTTACAGCAGCTAGTGTTTATCAAACACTTTAATACTGTAACTTAAAAGTTACAACTGCCCAATCTTAATCTCAAACGCACTCTAGTGTTGAAGTATTATAACTTTTAAATTACAACTATTATAGAAAAAATTATAACTATGAAATAAAAATTAATAGTATATATAAATATAACTTTAAAAAATTAATTTTGATAAAATTTGTAAAGATATAATAATTTTTTATTATACAAGTGAGAAATCAAATTAACTTAATTTTCAAACTACAACGGTTATTGTTATCAAATATTTTAGTACTATACATTTTAAACTAGAGTTATCTAACCTCAGTTCCAAATAAGGCCGTAGATAAAAACTTCTTTAATTTTTGTGTGGATTAATTTGAGATACATAAATCAACAAGATTTAACAATTATGTTGTTAAACAATAAAGAAACACATTCGCCAAATCGAAAAACACCCATATAATTAAATAAACCCTAAACAAGAAAAAGAACTATAGGGCGGTAGCGGCAACTCTATGAAGAAGAATCAAAAGAAGACTAAGGAGAAGATCGATACTGCGAAGAAGAAGAAGAAGAAATAGAAAGAAAATGAAGGAAAAACGAAGAAGAGACAACAAATTAAAAGGATGCGAAGAAGAAGAAGAAATAAAAAGAAAATGAAGGAAAGAAGAGAACAAATAAGAAGCAGAAGAAGAAATGAACCAGAAGATAAAAGAAAAATAAAAAGAAAACGAAAAAGAGAAATGAATTCGGTTATTAATTTTTTATTATCAAATTCTCATTTTACCCTTGCAATGTTAAAATTTACGCCCAAATTTAATGAAATATCACTTGCATGACGGTATGAGCATTTTTTAAACAATTATCACCTATCCGATAAATGTTAAATCAAGTCACATTTGTGGTATTAACCCTTTTTATTTTAGATATATGCAGTGCCACACTTAGGTATGAGTTGTGCTACCCTTACTTTAAGTTACATAGTTAATTATACCATCTAGAAGACCCTTCACCAAGTTTACGAAACTACTCTTTTAGCAGCCCAAAAGAACACGCACGTTTTTGTTGTTTCCGATTCGTAAAAGGCTAATGAAATGAAAACGTTGAATCTTTGCATGCCATGCGTATTTGACCGGGACCACGCAATGGAAGAAGCTTGAAAAGAGAGGAAATTTCCAATATAGTTCTCAACTTTTTGTGTTGTGAACTTTGAGTTTTGAAACGAAGTAATAAAAGAAGGGAAAATGAGAGGACATGGTCAAGTGGGAATATTAACGTTAAAAAAAACAGTTACTACAATTTTCCTTCTTTTTGTTTAAAAAATTCAAAGTGGGAGGTATTTTCGGTTTCAAAGATAGGTTTTACATCAACATTTAGGGTTTTATTTTCGAAATTAAAAACCAATTTCTATTATTATTATTTTTTCATTTATTATTTCTTTTATTTAATTCATAGCTACTTCATTAACAAATAGCAGGCAAATTTATGAACCCTTTATTAACACTAACCTTCAGTTATTTCCACTAGGGGTTGGCGTTCGATTCGGGTTGATCCGAAACGAACCGAATCTGCTTTTTTATTCGGCTTTCGGTTTTGTTGGGGTTAACCCAAAAATCCAAACGGATTACATCATCTAAACCGAACGGTTTCGAAATTCAGTTTAGGTTAACCAGAACAGAAACAGAATTGAGAAACCGATCGGTTTAAACGCATGAAAATAGGAGAAAATAAGCAGAGCAGAGAGCACATGCACCAGCAAGAACACAGAAGTCAAAACAATTTTACAAAGACAAAACAAAGCTCCAAACTCGATCAGTTGATCCCCAATCCCAAATTCAAACCCTAATAGTCTTCAATCATCATCCGCGCCGTACCACGTCTCGCCGTTGTAGCCCACGATTTCGATCCCCAAATTCACAATTTCACAAAACAAAAAACAAACCCTAACAACCACATCCTCTCTCGTCCAATTATGCCAGTTGGTTCGGCAGTCCCTCCACACCGCTCCACGTCAGCTCAACTCGCCGTTGCAGCCAACAACTTCAGCTAAAAACTCTCTCTCTCTCTCTCTCTCTCTCTC
The DNA here is from genome assembly GCA_029633175.1 of Citrus glauca. NCBI lineage: Eukaryota > Viridiplantae > Streptophyta > Magnoliopsida > Sapindales > Rutaceae > Citrus > Citrus glauca. The sequence goes on from JAQOOD010000004.1 coordinate 17,428,507, forward strand.
TCTCTCTTTCTATTCACTGTCGTAGCCAACGATTTCAGTTCTAGACTCTCTCTCTCTCAAATCGTCGTCGCAGCCCACGACTTTGATTCGGCCACTACCTCAGCTCTTCCTCACAGCTCACTGTCAGCTCTTCATGCCTTCATGCTCAATAAGCTCTTCATAGCTTGTGTACATACTCTGTAATATTTTCTTTATTGTTGTAATTTGTATTTGAATATTATGAATTTGGTGTTTCGGAAACTCGAATATTTTAGATTTGTTTATGTTTTCATCCTAGCGATTTGAAAATAATGGGCACGGTGCAGCAGGCTGATTGGTTATTGGAAGTTGATGGATCATGAGTTGGTCTATGACAAAAAAGTCCGGGCCAGCACGACCCATTCCTACAGATTTTGGCTCGGGCACATGACTGCCTGGAGAAAGACTTAGGTAAAAAAGCACAGGCCCAAGCCTTTTATTTTTAAAAAATAAAATTATAAATTAAAATAATAAATTAAAATTTGAAAAATAATAGGAAGATAAAAAAAAAAGTAAGCTTAAATTCTTAATCTATATATTAATAATGAATTAAAAAAATTAAAATTATAATATTAAATTTTTTTAAATATTAATTAATTAAGAGAGTCTGAGAGAGCTTAAATTAGAGAATTCAATACTAAAAATTTAAATTTATAAATTTTTATTTACTTTAGTTTTTTATTTATTTATTTTTTATTTTGATACATTTATTTTCTTTAATTTATTTTTTATTATAACAATATAATTATTATTAACTCATTTCAAGTTTATAATAATTTAAAAAAAATTAAAAAATAACTAAAAGTCGAAATCACCCCTAGCCCTCGCCCAACTCAACCCAGGCCTGTAGTGTGCCCGGCCTAGGCCCAATCCTTACACTTCTTAACTAAAAATGCACTTAATTTGCCAACTATAATAACAAGAAGGATGATAATTTGCCCTTTACCATTCTATTTATTTATTTGTTAACAATCCTAGCTATAACCTGAACAATTAATTCGATCTGAATTATTAGTGCGACCAATTTATAAACCCAATAACCTAAACCGTTTTGTAACTTGAACCAAATTGAATGATAAACCCAAAGTAAACAGAACCAAAATTAAAACTGACCTGAACTGAATCAAAATAAATTTTTAACCCGTTTGAGTTAAATTGTTAAATCTAAATGGGTTGCAAACGAAATCAAAAATTGGAAAAATCGAACCGTAAACTGTAATATCCACCCCTAATTTCCTCAAACCAAAATGATTATTGGGTTGTAACAAATAATTTATATGCTATATTAGTATTGTGGTTGGTCATCTATAAATTTGTAACTTAAAATGTATGGAATTAAAATATTTAGTAAATACTGGCTAATAGGTACTATGTTATAAAAAATAAGTTAATTTTGTCCTTACACTTATATGATAAAAAACTTACAATCTCTATTATTTTATCAAAATTATTATTTAAAAGTCAAATTTACACACACTATCAAAATTCATTTCATAACTATAGATTCTTTTTTCACAATTACTCGTCTTTTAAATTTCTGCATTTTAATACTAAATAGGACCATCTATTTGCTATAGAGTTACTTCAGAACTTACAAATTTTTAAACCACATTTAATTTTGTCAAAGATGCATTAGTAATACACTAATGTATGAATAATTCACTGTCTACCCCTACCTTTAAGTAAAAAATTAAAAATACCCAAGAGAGGTGACGTAGTTCGCGAAAATGCACTAATATTTCCCTTTCACTGCGCCCCAAGGCATACAAAATTGCACTCGTACAATTGTGTTCAGAAAATACAAGCTGACCATCATCTACATCAGCAATTCAGCATGTAAACCATTAGAATCTGCAACTTATATACTGCTACTATATGTTGTTCCTATTATACATCTCACACATTTTAAATGATAAATAACGAGCTCTAACAATAATGTACAGATTTCCTCTGGCATTCTTCCATAACAGCTCCTTCATTTTCTATCTGAGTCATTTCCTTTCAATTCAAGCTGCTGGATTCTCTGATGCAGCCTTCTCCGATGATCATGAATCTTCCAAAGGCCATGTCCCAATATTACAGAAGAATATATACCATGGGTAATAATTGGAGCAAGAATGTTATTTGTCTGTGTAAATCAGAACATAAACAATTAATTCTCTGTTTCATTTTCTTCAAGCTTAACTCCTAATTTTCTCAAAACCAAAATCAATTCAAACCTTACCTGGATCCATTCAAAACCTAGGTACAAGGCCAACAATCCTTCCAGGAGTGGAGAGTAAATCTTTTTCATTTGCCTCCTCTCATACCAGGCTGCAGAAATGCAAGTGAAATGGAAGAAATGAAGAATCACTTATAAGAAGTGCACAACGTGATAAGTTATGATGTTTCATTTAAACTTTCATATTTTTCCATCGGTTTTCAAATCTTCGGAGTTCCAGTGCTAGCTTGATTTTACGAAGACAAGACTAAATTTTTTTGTCTTCCATGTCAATGGAGGATCATGCAATTCATTGGAACATGAAAAACCTTGTACTGAAAGGACAGTAATATTCAAATACATTCATCTCATACTTGCAAAGTCATTACTCGTACACAAAACATAAATCGTTTCACATGAAAATAAAGTACTAATTTAACTTATTTTAAATAGACAGATTTTGCAGGAAATGTTCAGTCCAAGAAAGAATTGGAAGGGTTGGCTGCTTGGACTTCAAGGAATAGCTTCCCATTTAAGAACAAATGTGAAGATTCATCAAGATCACTTGGCAAGGCTCATTCCAATCGATATCTACGAAGCCTTTTGATCCTGCTTGTGATGACTTGGTGATAAATGCCATACACAGCAACCTCCACCGGAGGGCTGGTTTAAGGCTAACACTGATGCAGTACCTTCAGCATCAGAAATGGTGGCTGGGTTAGGCATGGCTGCAAAAAGTTGGAGGTGGGAGATTATGGCAGTTGCTTGTAAGAAAGCAGCTTTTGCTGGAGATGTAGAGTTGGCAGAAGCAGAGGCAATGAAGTTTAGCATCAAAGTTACTGTGCAATCAGGGCTCACTCCTTAAGTTATAGAAGCAGATGCTAAATTGTTGTCAATTTGATATTGTAGAAAGTGAGCAGTATTCAGGGAATATACTTACTAATTTAGACATTCAGGACAGAATTAAGGATAGCAGAAAATTTGGAATTAATGATGTTCCAATATCTGGAAAATGCTGCTACTGATATAGCTTGGCTGTCTTTTAAATTCAATGAAGTAGTACTATGGCTAGAAGACATTCTAGCAGAGGCATGTAATCTTCTTCAGCAAGCTCTTGAGTATCACATTCAAAACAAAATTATTCAAAATATATCTTAAATCTTAAACAAAGTATGAGTTAAGTCATCACCACAATTACTAAAAAGGTGAGGCTATTTCCACCCTAAGTTATACTATGAACACCATTTGATGCTGCACAAACATGGAACAAAATTTTAAAATTCAGCGTTTACTTTACATGCCCTTAAATATGTGCAATTAGTGCTCAGTTATACTCCTTCATTAAGTCTAAATAACAGTTTCCTTCGTACAACCATAAAAACATTCTTCACTCACAAAGTTAATTCCTTTTGATAAAAGCATATCTAACTGTCTACAAACTTTGAATTGGTGGTCCTTCCTCGAGATTTTATTCTTCATAAGTTTCTACAAGATATAATCTATGTTATTGAAGGGGGATTTAATTTCCAGTTATGCAGCTTTAAAAAATTATAAAAGAATCTATGCTCATTGATGCCCTAAAAACATTTTGGATAGTTGAGAGGCCCTTAATCTAAGGCAATCAGTTATTTTGATAAAATCGGCTCCAACTCCCCCCCCCCCCCAATTGTTGGGTTTAATCTACATGAGCAGCTGTAAGTAACTAGTAACTTTCAACTTCTACAAATTCACCATTTTTTTCTGCCCCATTTGGTTCATACTTTTTGAACTTTTGAAGAGAATATATCTCAAAATAAAAGTTTACATAAAACAACGTACCTTTTTGGGTTTGCATCTTTCAAAATATTGATTTACTTTCTCCATGAATAAGTATTTGCTAAAACTCAAGTTTTCATTGATTTCTTATTATTTTTTAATTACAATTAACTAGGTTTGACGTTGAGTAGAAAAATTTAGGTTTTAATGTAGGATATTTTAGATCTTATTATTTGATAAATATTCTATTTACATTAGTAAACTTTCCCTAGTGGTGAATTACATTAGGGTACTTATAAAATAAAGGGAAATTATCAGTCATATACTCTTAAATAACACCAGTATCAAATGTGCTACAAACTTTTCAAGTGTATCACTCGTATACCCTAAGTTGACAAAATATTTCTGCCGTCCACCAATCCGTTAACTGCCATTTGAGAGCGCTTACATCATAAGGGTAATCTAGTCTTTTTTAAAAATGACATGTCATCCCATTTACCTAGAAAAAACGGCATATCATATGATATATTTTGATAAAAATGACATGTCATCCCATTTATCGAATAATTATTAATAATTGCTAAAAAAAGTTACTTTATAACCGGATCTATTCCTCCAAAATTTAACTTAAATTATTAAAGATCTACTCCTCTAAACTCCAACTTGAATTTTTTATAGTATAATATGTATAATTATAAATAATATGTTGTTAATATTTTTTATGGTATAAGATGGATATTTTTTATGAATAATTGTTAATAATATGTACCATTAATAATTCATATTTTTTTAATAAAAAAATGTATTGTTAATAACAAAATAAAAATGAAAATTTACATTAATTTTCAAGGCAAATTTGTTTTTTTACCTCATTTTGAGTTTAAAGGGTAAAATAGTCATTTTGCTCAAATTCTGTTAAGTTCTTAATGGTAGTAAACGGAAAGGTGGACACCAGAACTCTTTTGTCAACTTAGGGTATACGAGTGATATAAACAAAAAGTGTTGTAGTACGTTTAATACCGGTGACATGTAAGGGTACATTGGTGATAATTTCCCTAAAATAAAATATTTATCAAATTACAGGTGTTCAAAGTATATATTAGGGTGCAAATAACCCCACCCTTACGAAAATGACTATACAAGAAGATAAAATGATCGTTTGTTTCCATTTTTACTCTGAAATATTTTTATCCCAAATGATAAGACACATTTTAGTTTCGTAGACACAACCAACTAACAACCTATGTATAAATAACATGCAAGAGAAAGAGGAGGAACCTGCAAAAAGCTTTTTTAAATCTTCTCGACCAGAGCGAGATCTTAGAACTGGTGCTACCACATAGGTAGGATCTGAAGAAAAAATAAGCAATTCACTAAATGACATTCAAAGTTACAAACTACATGAACATTCCTCATAAAATATGGTGAGAAAACTTACCTTTAGGAGAGGTGGCCACATAATAGAGAGAACCGGTTAGAGCAGCAGTTATTACAGCTGCAAAAGCCTGAGCAAATGGGACAAATGGAGGCAGCACACCTGTCTACATTCAGATGAAATATAAGTACAATTTTAATTGAAGAAAATTCTCACTAATGGAAACAGAAATTGATAGAAATGAACATATACCAGAGAAGCCATTCCTTGAGCATCTGTCAGGAAATCTGTGCCTCTTAGGAATATATCAGCCAATGCTCCCTGAATAGATACCATTTGGAGATTACCATGATTCAGTATTTCCATTTACAGAAAGCGGTGATTGATATCGTCGATCACATTTCTTTTATGGTCCCCCCTCTTGCACCCAAACATTAACAAGGGGAAAGCGGCAACAAATTGACATTGACATAATCAAAGTACGAAATTGGAATTCAACCATATAGAATGGAAAATAATTCCACGTGACCAAGATTGAAAAATAAATAAATAAAAGAAGTACTGGGAAATCTAACGAACTAATAAAGTAAACTGACAACCCAAACTTTCATCACTTTTATCAGATGAACAGAGTATTGAAGATTTTGATAGAATTGATGATTTAGAAACTTCTATGACATTTCTGCCCTACATTATTAGGTGAAGATAAAAGGAAAACTCTGAGTAAACAGACCTGAACAGCAGCCCTGTAGAAAAGCTCTTCTCCCACTGAGCTGGCAGCTACAATTAGTACAAACTGCAAAAATGAGTAAATGATGCAAGATTAAACCAGTCCTTGTTTGGTCTATGAAAGACGGAAGTAATCAAAACTGTATCTAAGTATTATGAAAATTAAACAAAATATGCCTGCCAGGGTGACATTCCATAAAAGAAGCTTCGAAGCTCCTCATCCTCCACATCTCTGATAGCACGAGCATGAGGCGATAATTTCACAACTTCATCCTGTAACCATCTAAGTCCAAATAAGTCCCAAAATTCAAACCATGACAAAGCGAGTAAATAACAAACTTATTGGCTATTGCAAAGAACAACATTTCCACTAAAATTTTGAATTCATTTCAGATATTTCAATGTTCCTTTTGGCAAGAAAATTAAAACACAATTAAAGAACATACATCGAGTATAAACAGAAGGGCCATAATCGGCGGAGCTGCATATCCAAGACCTTCTACAATGGCGTCTAAAGAAGGATGGAATCCTCCCATGCTATCTACTCCAGTAATTGAACAAATGAATCTTCCCGCTAGCGCCATTGCGCCATATATTCCTGATTTCCAAAGCACAAAAGTTCCAAATTAAAAATAATCATAATACAATTACTTGAGTATTATTCAATATGCAGTTCCAATAAGCATCAAATTTTAAACGCACTCCCATTTTCCAAACGGGGGAACAAAAGCGGAAGCTATAGCAAAAGCTTTACATTTTCACTTCGCTAGTCAACCACTCAAACTATATGTGCTTATATCAGAAATTATAAAAGAACAAGAAAAGCTAACCGATTCCGTAGCTGAGTCTAACAATGGCACCAATCTTGTCCCAAACGGGAAAGTCAGAGGCAGCAGGTTGACCAAAGCCACGATCGAATGTGGCGACCTCCATGACACTTCCGGTGAACCTACTGTTATCACTATTCTTAATATCTTCATTACTTCTACTTCTCTCCGCAGAAGCCCTGACGCACCACCGCATTTGATTTGGACCACTCTTCACCGTCCCCTTCTTACTCACACACAACTCACGACCCAATCCTCCATTCAACTTTAACGACGTCGTCGTCGTCGCTCGACTCGAAGTTAACGAAGCTAACGGAATCTCCATCTATTTATTATTTTTTTAATGTTTTAGATAAGCATCGGTTGTTGCGGTCTCCCTCGTCTTCATGGAAGAACATGACTGAGTAGAGTCGACACGGAATGAACCCAGAGGTAGGAAGTTTAAGTTGAGCGTTGAGTTACGTGTTTCCTTATTTTTCCTAGAGATCATACGGCTGAGAGAATGGGTTAAAGGATGTGGGTCCCACATGGAGTTTGATATTTGATTTTGAGACCTAACAAGTGGATGTTTTGTGGGTCGGAGGAAATATCCAGCTGACCAATCAAATTACGACGTTTGGAGATAATGCTGACGTGGAACCAACGGAAGTTTAAGCGTTTGCCCGTCCCCGAATCGACTGAAGAATGCATTGAATGCTTACCATATGCGTGCTTTTGATTTGGTTTCTATTAACCATGTGAGTCGTAGTGAATTGACGTGTTTATGCCACTAGTCTTCTGATTTCTTACGTTAGCAATAATCACATTCTGCACTCTCAAATAGTTCCTTGTTGGAGAAAAATCAATCTTTTAATCATTTAAGTCGATTAATCTCAATTGAAAGGAAAGAACAAACTTGTATGGTTCAGGACTCATTATTTACTTGGTAATGTGAAATTAACCATTGTTTGATTAACTTTATTACACACAAGTTACTTTTAAGAATCATTTGTTTTACATACCTTTAAGAAAGATCTAACATCATTCAGGCTTATATAAGAAAATTAAGGGTCAACTCTGACCTTGAACGCAATAACTTATAAGTTTCATTTTGAAACCTTATGAGAGGATTGATAACAAATTTCATTACAACAAGGTGCCACACATATGATAGCTAAGCAAAGAAAGGAAGAAGTGTTAATACAAAGTCTTCATGAGGCAAAACAGCCAAGCAAATATGAAAAGCACTATAAAAGAATCAAATGTAAAACCTAGTGAGGGTTGTCAATTTAACCATGTAAATAATTATAAAAATAGATTGTGATGTCTGGTCAAAAAAAAAAAAATGCTCACAGATGTCTACCATTACCAGGTTCTTTTATGCAATTTAATTTCTCGCCCCCATTATAGGTTTCTATAGCATAAAGTCAGTATAGCAAGATATTAAATTAGATGAGAAATGGGGTAAGATCAGTGTACCTAGGAGCCATAGTAAAATTAGAAGGTATTAAAAGCCCAAAGTTCCGTGAAGTCTACACACATATTCGGACAGTCACCGCCTCAAATGAAATAGAATTGGGTGGTCTCGAGTAGGCCTTTCCATTTGAAGGATCCTGAACTATATTATCCACTGAGCAATGTGCAAGTAAGCATGAATTACAATGTCCTCTAATAATATGAAAGTAAGCACAAACGATATTGCGCTCTGAGCACTGTGTAACTAAGCATGAAATATATTGTCCTCTGAACAATTTGCAAGTAAGAATTATATTGTCTTCTAAACAATGTGCAAGTAAGCACAAATTATATCATCCTTTGAATAATGTGCAAGTTAGCACAAACTATACTTTCCTTTGAGCACTGTGCAAGTAAGAACGAACTATACTGTCATTTGAACAGCGTGCAAGTAAGCACGAACTATCTACCGTCCTCTAAATAGTGTACACGTAAGCACGATCTATACTGTACTTTGAACAGTATGCAAGTTTGCACGAATTATACTACCCTCTAAGCAATATGCAAGTATGCACAAACTATATCGTCCTTTGAGTGATTCATGGATAATTACAAGTTATTGCCATTTGAGCATAAATGTGGTTAATCACGAGTTACTACTATCTAGCCAATGTGCAAATAATCGTTAATTGTCATCTAAACAAAAATACAAATAATCACAAATTATTGTCATCTGAGCATATGTGCAAATGAACGCTTCTAATCACATCTAAACAAATGTGCAAGTAAGCAAGAATTATTGTCATCAAAGTAATGTGCCAATTAGGCACGAATTATCACCATCCGAATAATATATCAAGTATGAATTATCACTATCAGAATAACATGCCAATTTGGCACGAGTTATCGCTATCTGACTAATGTGCAAATTAAGCACGAATTATCGCCATCAAATAATATGCTGACCAGGCACAAATTATTGCAATAAAAAAAAAGTGTTGATTAATCATGGTCATCATCATAATAACTTGCAGATTAAGCACAAATTATCACTTTCAAAAAAATGTGTCGACTAGGCATGAATTATTGCAATTACAATAACATGCTAATTAAGCACGAGTTATCACCATTAAAATGATGTGTAACTTATGAATGAATTTTCATCATTAGAATAATGTGCGGATTAATAATGAATTATCATTATTAGAATAACGTCACAACTAAGGATAAATTATCACCATCAAAATAACTTGCCGACTAAGTTTAAATATTGCCATCAGAATAAAGTGTCGATAACATGAATTATCACTATCGAAACAAAGTGTATTCAAGCATGAATGGCTACCAGTTGCAGAAAAGTACATTCAAGTATGTATAATTACTATATATGCAAACGTGCATTCTAGCATGAAAGATTGCCACTTATGCAATTTTAGGTGGATGATTTCCACCTCTCTAGAAACGATGCATATGTAAGCTACCTCAAGTGGTCATACAATGATGCTATGTAGAAAGTATGATTTGGTACATATTACCATATGTTGTAACCATTTAATTGTGCCACCAGACATGCAAAAGTTATCTAAGGAATTTAACTTGTCTCAAACATGACCGGTGCAGGTATAATAGAAGAGGTAGGTATGACGAATGTCATCTTAAATTATTGCCATTTGAGCAATAGTGCAAATAGTAAGAATTATCACCATCTAAACAACGGTATGAGTAAATATAAATTATCACCAACTAAACAAAAATGCACGTAAGCATGAATTATTACCATATGCATAACAGTGCAAATAAGCACGAATTAGTGCCATCTGAGCGAAATGTGTGTAACAAGACAACAAAGGATGTTGTGGGTGAGTTCAAATTATCTCTTCTTTGCAAGGAGTTGTTTGCCGTATAGAACCACCCATTGTAAGAATGTTGCAACAATATGCAGCTAACTAAGGCAAACGCCAATGGCGCCAGTTGATACGAATAATTGCCCCAAAGATGAAAAGCATATAGTTATTTTTTTTGAAAATCAATGGATTTTTGCTCACATGAAGAAATGGATCAAGCAAATACGATTATGGATATGGTAATAATTCTTGGAGGTAATATTTTTGCTAGTATTGAGATAAGTCTTTGTATACGTTTGATAGTTGACTTTAAGTTGTTTCCTTAAATGAGAAAACTACTCATCTTTATTTTTTATCACTCCATTGTTGATTTTATGCTCCAAGTTCATATTTTAACCAGGACACCTCGCTCGTAACTTTTCTCTATTTGGCTTTGGCTTTAGAATAGTTGTTGAGTGTTAGAAAATGTATATTTATAAAGGAGAAAATCATCATTTTACATTTCAAGTCTTAGTCTTACTAACAACTCTTACTTTTATGTATTTAAGGTTCTTGTAATTTAATCATGTGTGTTTTATTTTAATTAAGTATTTTGTGTATTTTAGGGGCATCATAGTTATTTCACAACAAATGAGAGATCAAATGGCAAAACGGACATCACTTTTGAACTCAGGGCGGTCGAAAATCTTAAGAGGAGCATAAAAGGAAAATGATACTGTTCACATATACGGTACTATTCACATGTACGGTACTGTCTACGTTACTGTTCACAATACTGTTCACATAGACAGATCGATGACGTGACATTGACTGATGAGATGTCATGATCCTGTTAGTCTAAAATTCTTATGAACTGTTGATGGTGACGTGGCAGCATATTAGTAGACCAAAACTTGCGTGTACGGTACATGCATTAAACATGATTATTTTTAATCAAACCGCATTACTGTTCAAAGCCGGGTCAAACCGTGTTACTGTTCACCCGCCTGGTCAAATCGATGATGTTGGTCCATTGACCGATGACGTGGCATTGACCGATGATGTGACATTGACTGATGAGGTGTCACAATCCTGTTGACTGATGATGTGACACAATCCTGAGCGTTCAAACAAGTTTTAATCTGGTGGCCATGATTTACTCTATGTATCTATAAAAAGAGGGCCTCCCCCCTAAATTGATATCTCTGAATCCATTTTTTGTATCCATTTTCTATAATTCCTTCTCCATATTATATTTTTTATGTATTTTAATAAATTTTCATTTTGCCCCTAGTTCAATTATAAGTGACTAATTTTTTTTTTAAGCTTAGGTTGAAAGTGAAGTCTCAACATGTGTTATGGGCTTTATTTGGTAAATTTACTTTCTCTTCCCCTCTAATTTTTGTGGATGTTTTGACTTCTCATCGACAAATAATACTAATCTTGTCCAGTACCGCTTTGGTTTCACTGGTCCCCTAGTATAAGGTTATTATTATTTGACACGATAAGCCCTTAGCACCATATTGATTAGAGTGTGGTTCATGAGGTGTGGATTCCCCCTCATGATTTAATTTGTATTAATAAGGAATATTTAGTCTATGGTGCATGTTGATACAGATTCAGATACTCAAGTACGTCATCTCAATAGATTTCTCTTCAATTTATTCTCGCCATTTAAATTCCAATTTTAGAATTTATTCTCGCCATTTCAATTCCAAGTTAAGGATAATCCAAATCATTTTCACCCTCAATCCAACCACCCATTTGCAAAATTAATTCTACACACAATTAAAATCCACCTCCTCGTGGGATCGACACTTGTCACCATTAGTCTATTCTACAATAGATTTGTGCGCTTGCGAGTTCAATAAAATTTGCACAACAGCGGTCATGTCTTACAACCTAGAACGAAACACAAATAAAGAGGATTAGCCCATGATGCATGTTGATACGGATCAAAATACCTAAGTACGTCATTTCAATAGATTTCACTTCAATTTATTCTCGCCATTTCAATTCCCGTCATTTCAATTCCAATTTTAGGATAATCAAAATCATTTTCACCACAAATCCAACCACCCATTTAGAAAATTAATTCTACACACAATTAAAATTCACCTCCTCGTGTGACAGCACTCATCACTATTGATCTATACTACAATAGATTTGTGCACTTGCGAGTTCAATAAAATTTGCACAACAAGTTTTTGGTGTCGTTGCCGAGGAGGTAAGTTATTTTAATTCATAGAATTAATTTTTGTGAATAATTTCTTTTAATTGTTTTCTTGTAATTTTTTAAAAAAAGAAAAAAAGAGTGAATTTACATGTTGAAGTGTCCACATTATAGGTACAAGAAATGGCACCAATGCCAATAATTTTTTGAGAGATTATTGCCGAATGTGCAAGAATGGCTAATGGCAACAAGTGGAGGAGAGCTAATGTCAAAAAGTGCATCAGAGATTTGGGAATTCTTCCGGTGACAAGCGGATAATTCCCAACAACGGAGTCGATCACTCAGGAATACTAGAAGAATTAAGGGAGTAAATGAGACTCACATTAGCAAGTCAAGTTCAGAAATCAAAGAAGTCAAGAAGATGGTTGAAGGTTTCACTCGACAAATAGCATAGTTATTGACTGCTAAATCAACATAACTACATGACCATGACTCATACTCAGATCAAGCCAATGCCATAGGTGTAATGAGAAAACCATCAAATTACAACCCATACTCCAACACATACAACCCTGGATAGAGAGACCACCCCAATTTTTCATGGTCTCAATGATTCCAACATAATGGACTACCAACTCCAGCTCCACCAATGCAACAAATTCCCCAAGTTCCTCAAGCCTTTCAGCCACCATTTAGACAATTCAATCAGAATCAGAACTACTCTCAACCCAGACCATGGGAGGATTCATTCCAGAATCTTAAGAATCTTACTTACTCCACGATTAAGCAGCAAAACTATACCATTGATGGACTACGAAATGAGTTGAGAGCATGCTTCAACTTACAAGCCTAATCAGTTTCAAGCCTCGAAAAGATGGTGGGATAACTTGCTTCTTTAATTCAAACATTGGCAATGATTGTTGAGAAAGACAAGTTTCCAAGTCAACTAGTGCTTAATCCTAAAGGAGTGCATGAAGCAAGTACCAGTTCACCACAACAGCATAGAGAGGCCAAAGCTGTCATGACTTTGCAAAAAGGAAAAGAAGTCGACAACAAAGTGGAGATGCCGGTGATAAAAGAAAATCAAATTGTTCCTATGAATGTTGATGACTCACTATCACAAAAAAAAAAAGAATAAACCCACGAGAATATGTTCCTAAAGCTCCATTTCCTTTTAGGTTAGCTAAATAAAAGAAAGAAATATCCACAGGTGAGATTCTTGAAATCTTCAAACATGTAAGTGTTAACATCCATTTACTTGATGCTATAAAACAAGTTTCATCTTATGCCAAGTTTCTTAAAGACCTTTGTACTAAAAAGAAAAATATTCATGTTCAAAAGAAGACATTTTTAATAGAAAACATTAGTTCTATCCTCTAACATAAAATTCCTCTAAAATGCAAAGACCCAGACTCCCCCATTATCTCATGTAGTATATGGAATCACACAATTAAGAATGCTTTGTTGGATTTAGGAGCTAGTGTAAATCTGTTGCCTTATTCAGTATTTGTGAAACTTGGACTTCGAGAATTACACCTAACTCCCAACTCTAGTAGTGTTACAACTTGTAGATCAGTCCATAAAAATACCTCGTGGTATTGTGGAGGACGTGCTTATCCAGGTAGACAAGTTTTATTTTCTTGGTGATTTCATTGTAATTGACACTCAACCAATACAGGATTCAATGAAGCTCATCCCAATTATTTTAGGCCGACCTTTCTTGGCAATTATAGATGCTCACATTCAATGCAGGACTAGAAATATGCAGTTGTCCTTCGGCAACATGACTATGGAGCTACATATTTTCAATATTGCCAAACATCCTCATAATACAGATGATGGAATTGTTGATGTAGATTTAATAAAAACAATAGTTGATAATATTTTTCTTTTAAACTTTAGTAATGATTCTTTACAAACAAGTTTAACTCACTTTGGTTTGGATTTTGATATTGACAGATCGGTCGATGAGGTCAAAACCCTACTTGACTCGGCACCATCCATGTACACTAATAGATGAAAGTCAAGAGTTGAACAACTAGCACCATCAGAGAAGAAACTCATCCCATCATCAGAATCACCACCGAAACTCGAGCTCAAACCATTACCCAACACTTTGGAATATGAATTTTTGGGAGAAGAAAGTACTCTACCGGTAATCATCTCATCATTCCCAAATGACGAACAAAAAGGTAAGTTGTTGGATGATTTAAAAGGGCACAAAGGAGTATTATGATGGATCATAGCAGACATCAAAGGTATAAATCCAGTAGACTGCATGTATTACATTCACCTTGATGAAAATGCTAAATCTACTAGGGAAATGCAACGTCGGTTAAATTCTAACATGAAAGAAGTTGCTAGAATTGAAGTCCTTAAGCTATTAGACGCAAGTTTCATTTACCAAATTTCTGATAGGTCATGGGTCATTCATGTACAAGTTGTCCCTAAAAAGTCAGGAGTCACAGTAGTTACCAATGCTGATAATGAATTGATACCAACTAGAGTAATTACCGGATGGCATGTATGCATTGAGTATAGAAAGTTAAATTTTGTCACACGTAAAGACCATTTTCCTTTACCATTTATCGATCAAATGCTTAATAGATTAGCAGGCCATGAATTTTATTGCTTTCTAGATGGCTACTCAGGATATAATCAGATTTCCATACCACCCAAAGATCAAGAGAAAACTATCTTCACTTGCCCTTTTGGCACATTTGCATATAGGAGAATGTCATTTGGATTATGTAATACACTTGCTACATTTCAACGAAGTATGTTAAGTATTTTTTTTATATGGTTGACGATTCCTTGAAGTCTTTATGGATGACTTTTCTATCTTTGGTGACTCATTTGATCAATATTTACATCATCTAACACTAGTTCTGCAGAGATGTACCGAGAATAACTTAGTCTTGAATTCATAAAAGTGTCATTTTATGGTAAAACAAGGTATTGTTCTCAGTCATATCATTTCAAACAAAGGTATTAAGGTTGACAAAACTAAGGTGGATCTCATTTCTAATTTTCCTCCACCCAAAACAATCAGAGAAGTAAGATCTTTCCTTGGGCATGCTAGTTTTTATAGGCGTTTCATTAAAGATTTTATCAAAGTTTCTAGACCCTTATGCAATCTACTTGCTAAGTATGTACTTTTTGTCTTTGATGACTCATGTTTTGTGACTTTTGAAAAATTAAAGCAATTGTTGACATGATCACCCATCATTCAGCCCCCAAATTAGAGCTTACCATTTGAGCTCATGTGTGATGCATTTGATTATGCAGTAGAAGCAATTTTAGGATAAAAAGTTGATCGAATTCTCCATGTTATTTACTATGCCAATATGACATTGAATGATGCATAGTTGAACTATTCAACTATTGAAAAAGAAATGCTAGCAGTAGTGTTTGCATTAGAGAAATTTCGATCTTCTTTCATTGGTTGTAAAATAATTGTGTTCACTGATCATACTGCTCTTAAATATCTTCTCACAAAGAAAGATGCAAAAGTTAGACTAATTCATTGGGTGTTACTTTTACAGGAATTTGACTTGGAATTTTAAAAAAAAAAATGCACAGAGAATGTTGTAGCTGATCATCTCTCTCGTCTCCATTTTGACACAATTATAGAATCATTACCATTGAATGAGTTATTTTCAGATGAACAATTGATGATTGTAGAAGTATTGCCATAGTATGCTGATATAATTTCTTATCTTGTTACAGGTCAACTTCCAGAGCATTGGACCAAGCAAGAGAAGGCTAAATTTTTGGAGGAAATAAAGAATTTCTTTTAGGATGATCCGTATTTATTCAAGTATTGTGCAGACCAAATTGTTAGACAGTGTGTCCCAGAAAGTGAAAT
The DNA here is from genome assembly GCA_029633175.1 of Citrus glauca. Lineage (NCBI taxonomy): Eukaryota > Viridiplantae > Streptophyta > Magnoliopsida > Sapindales > Rutaceae > Citrus > Citrus glauca. Next base: position 17,444,709 of record JAQOOD010000004.1, read on the forward strand.
TCAGAATATCCTTCATACTGCCATGAACAAGCTTGTGGAGGCCATTTTAGTGCTAAGAAAACAACGACTAAAGTTTTACAATGTGGTTTTTATTGGCCAACTAGATTTCGAGATGCTTACACTTTTTGTTCTTATGTGATAGGTGCTAACGAATGGGGAGCATTACACGAAGGAACATGATGCCACTAAATCCAATTTTAGTGGTTGAGATTTTTGACATATGTGGTATCGACTTCATGGAAACCTTTCCCCTTTTTTTTGACCATCAATACATATTGGTTGATGTTGACTACGTATTAAAATGGGTAGAAGCAATTCTATGTAGAACCAATGATCACAAGGTGGTGATAAGATTTTTGAAAAACAACATTGTTTCACACTTTGGATTCTCTCAAGCAATAATCAGTGATGGTGGTGCTCACTTTTGTAACAAAGCATTCAAAGCTCTTTTGACAAAGTATTCAATTACTTACAAAGTGGCGACCCCATATCATTAGCAAACCAATGGCCAAGTTGAGATCTCTAATCAAGAAATAAAGCACATATTAGAAAAGACGGTGAAGCCAGACAGAAAAGATTAGACTTGATGATGCATTATGGACATATAGAACTACTTTCAAGACTCCGATTGGGATGCCACCCTACAGGCTAGTGTATCGAAAAACTTGTCACGTCCCTGTAGAACTCGAGCATCGTGCATATTGGGTAATCAAGAAATTCAACTTTGACATGCAACAAGCTAGCTCAAAAAGAAGATTACAACTGGCAGAACTTGAAGAAATTCGTAATGACGCATACAAAAATGCCAAGATTTACAAGTAACGAATAAAAGTCTTCCATGAAAAGTAAATTATGAGAAAATCTTTCACTGCAGGTCAGAAAGTGCTTTTATTCAATTCTCGCTTGCACTTATTCCCAGGTAAATTACGTTATCGATGGTCTGACCCCTTTATTGTTCATACTATTTTTCCACATGGGGCAATTGAAATTAAGGACACAAAGAACGGTGTCACGTTTAAAGTTAATGGTTAAAGATTAAAGTCATATCTAAAGTACCAACCACATGGAGAAGACATCGAAATAAATTTGAGTAACCCACCAGATTTGAATTAAGTTTTTCTTTTTTTCTTTTCGGTGATTTGATTTTTTCTTTCTCTTTTTTTATTATTTTGCATAAGTGTGTTTGTTTAATTAAGTTTTTTTTTCTTATCATTGGTAATCATGAGCACCATACTTAAACCGTTCTTCCTGAACATTCTTAAATCACTTCAACGTGTAAAATCTCATCTCAAAAGGTATATTTAATTTTGTAAAATACATCGTATTTGGGCTCTACAACCACTAGAGTTAGTATCCTATGTTGAGGGTTTAAAAAGCCAACTCAGAGACATTGAGAGAAGTATTTGTGACATCCAGTTGGAGCTTGAGGTAAATTCAATAAGATGATGATTTTAATTTTCTTTGTTTGTTTTAATTTTTTTCTATTTTTGTGCTTTAGTTTGTTACCTTGGTGAAGTGGTGGATAACGGTACTCCGCGACAATTAAGTCGGTTACTTCAATTTCACATAATAACTGACATTATAAGGTAAAGGTATGGACAAAAACGAGATTTTAGTGATGTTTCACAAAAGATTCTCTTCACTTCCTCATAATGCCCTCCTTACAATCTATAAAGCCCAATCCGAACGCATGCAATTGCTCTTGAGAAATAACATACCTGTTGACATTCGTTGGCTAATAGAGGCTAAAGTACGATTGGCAGGTGAGTTATCTCCAAAATTTATTGCATATATGCCTGGTCGTAGTAAAGGAAATTATGTAAGAAAACGACAAGTTCAAAGAATTTCTGTTGTTTGTCATAAGTATGCCAGAATGAGTTGCGATAAAAAATCATGTTCTTAAGGAATGATGTCTGATAACAGAGAAGATAAGATTCAATTCATTAGGGATATCTTGAATAAGGAGTCATTGGATGATATCCTTCTGTCTTTTGAAACGCATCCTAGTGGATATGTACAAGGAGCAATTCTCTAGTTATGGCCATTATTCCAAAAAGAACATGCACGATATAGTCTCGGGAATCTGACTATAAATGATACCGCTTGCCAGTTTATAAGAAAACTGGATGAGAAGCTTATCCTCAACCCACAGAGGGAGTTCAAACCGTTTCTGGATGTAAAACCAGATAAAGATGTGAGCCACAGTTGCAACTACTTGTAAACATCCTTTTACTTCACTGTTATTTTATTTCACCATTGTTTATTTTTTCTATCATTGTCCTTAATAATTTTATTTTATCATTATTTCTTTTTATTTTTACTGTTTCCCTTTTAACTCGCGAGCCACGTACTTTACTCGTTATTTGATACTGACATACCATCTCATACACAGTTGTGACCTACCGTCACTAAAATTATTAAATATGACTTTTTGTTAAGCACTCACAAATTATTTTTGAGAAATATTCTAATGGTAGCTACTTTTAATAGACAATTAAAAACATTTGTGTGCTTTCTGGATTTACTTATGGTAAACATAAAGAGTTCGTTGATACAGTCATAGATCTTGGTCGAAGGATAGCAGAGAGAAAATTACACTTGGTGTATTGAGGAGATAACTGAGGGTTATTAAAATTGGTCTCAGAAGCTACTTTTGTCAGAGGAAGCCAAGTGTTAGGCATCATCCCAAGAGCTCTAAAACATTTGGGTAGTTTGTCTGACTCACCAACTGGAGTAGAGTTAGTCGTCTCAAGTATGCAAGAAAGAATAACTAAAATGCTTAATCATGCTGATGCTTTTATTTTCTTTTTAGGAGATCTTGCAACATTAGAGGCACTTATCACACTAACATCTTGGGTCCATCTGCACATTCACTAGAAACCCATCGGTTTGTTAAATGTCAATTTTTTGTATGATGACTTCATCGCATTTCTTAACCATGCAATAAAAAACTACTTCATTCCTTCCAGTGCGAAAAAACTTTTTATTTGTGCTCACACTGCTAATGAGCTATTTGATATGTTACGAGCTACTTGATATGTTACAAGCTTATAAACTGGAGCCAGACCCTTGGACTTTTATGTTGAAGTGTCCAAATAATAACGGTAACAGTAGCCGCAGTAAGAAGTGCAAATTAGATTTAACTCTCTGCCTGTAAATATTTTCTTCTGTGTTGCACCACTTAGGTGATGTCTTCTAAACTTTACATCTTTCCTTTACAATATTGAGGACAATGTTTCGTTCTGATTAGGGGGAGGTAATAGTCAACAATTGTGGAATCTTGGTTAAGTTTTTACTGATTTTTTATTGTAGAAACTAACTGTTACTAATTTTTTGTGTTGAAGATGGCTGAATATAGAGTGTAGTGACTCTAAAAACGCATCTTCAACGTTTTAAAAAAAAATCCGACATTTTCTTTTTCTTTATTAAGTTTTGATGTTCATTTTTCTTTTTCTTTTTAATTTCTCCTCTATAAATATATATTTTCAAATTTTTGAGTCGAAGATAACTGAATACGGAGTGTATTAACCCTTTTGCTCATTTTTATACAACTTAGCAGTTTATTATTTTATACACGATCTCTAGATTTCTTTTGAGTTAACTCTTAAAAAAATTATAAAATTAAAAAAAAAGAAAAAAGCGTGTTGCTACATTTGGAGACTCATCTAACTAGTAGATATTGAAGATTATTTAGAGCCCTAAAAGACAATGGAAATGTCATTTTTGATCCGTTTGAGTCTTTCTAGCCATCCATTTTATCAAATATCCTAGTTAACCCTTTTGAGCCCTTAAAAAAAACTTTTCTTTGTCAAACTTATCATCTTGACCCACTCCGATTTGGAGTATTACCCAATATCTTACAAATTCCATCACCTATTATGTTTGAGAAACATGTAAATAAACATTTTGTACAGTGAAGTTATGCCCTAAAAAACAGAGATATATTGTTGTTTCAAAAAAAAGAAAAAGAAAAAAATTGTTGTTTCAAAAATAAAAATAACAATAAAGATGAAATCCATCTTGCAACTTCCCTGAAGAAAAAAAAATTCTTTGCATTTTTCTCAAATATACACTTTATTTTCCTTATTTCTCTTCTTTGTTAGACATGTCCCTGGCCTTCGTTACATCATAATAAAAGTCCTTCTTTATTTTAGGGAACTATAGTCTAAAGTAGAAACTAGTTATATAGGCTAAAAAGATATAGTGGTGCATAAAAAAATAATTAATAACTAAAAATAAATAAATAAATTGGGTTGACTAACATTTTTATTTGAATTTCTAAGCTGAGGGCACATTTCTTTCATATTGGTGAGAGCATGTGATATCACTTCTTTATTATTTTCTCTCTCAAGTACCATTCATTGGAGTAACTATTTTTATTGGGTTTAATTTCTTTATGAGAGTGTCGCTATTTCCAATGAAATTTTGGGGTTTGACATATTATTCTTGAAAGTAGCTATGACAATCTACAGGGCTAATTCATGTGGATGGTTGATGTGGGTGTGATGTTGCTTTAGACTGGAGATAATGCTTATACTTTTATTTGATTACTATTATTAGTCTGATTGAATAAACAAGATTGTTTAAAAAAATTATTTTTGAATTTTTTTCGCTTTATTTGCTAGGGACTAGCAATAAACTAGTTGGGGGGTGTGTTGAGTGTTAGAAAATGTATATTTATAAAAGAGAAAATCGTCATTTTACATTACAAGTCTTACTAACAACCCTTACTTTTATCTATTTAAGGTTCTTGTAATTTAATTATGTGTGTTTTATTTTAATTAAGTATTTTGTGTATTTTAGGGGCATCATAGTTATTTAACAATAAACGAGAGATCAAACGGCAAAACGGACATCACTTTTGAACTCAGGACGGTCGAAAATCCTTGGAGGAGCATAAAAGGAAAAATAATATTGTTCACATGTATGGTACTATTCACATGTACAGTACTGTCTATATTACTGTTCACAATACTATTCACATAAACGGATCGATGATGTGGCATTGACCGATAATATGGTATTGACTGATGAGGTATCATGATCCTGTTGGTCTAAAATTCTTATGAACTGTTGATGGTGACGTGGCAGCATATTAGTGGAGCAAAACATGCGCGTACGATACATGTATTACACATGATTATTTTCAACCAAATCACATTACTGTTCAAAGCCGGGTTAAATTGTGTTACTGTTCACCCGAGTGGTCAAACTGCGTACTTTTGACTGATGACGTGGCGCAATCCTGAGCGTCCAAACTGTTTTTAATTTGACGACCATGATTTACTCAATGTATCTATAAAAAGGGGGCCTCCCTCCCCCCTAATTTGATATCTCTGAATCCATTTTTGGGATCCATTTTCTATAATTCCTTCTCCATCTTGTATTTTCTACATATTTTAATAAATTTTCATTTTACTTCTAGTTCAATTATGAGTAGCTAAGTTTCTTTCAAGCTTAGGTTGAAGGTGAAGTCTCAACATGTGTCATGGGTTTTATTTGGTAAATTTATTTTCTCTTCTTCTCTAGTTTTTGTGGATGTTTTAACTTCTCGTCAACAAAAAATAATAATCTTATTTAGATGCCGCCTTGGTTTCACTAGCTCTCTAGTACAAGGTTATTATTATTTAGCACGATAAGCTCTTAGCACCATATTGATTAGAATGTGATTCATGAGGTGTGGATTCCTCCCTCATGATTTAATTGGTATTAATAAGAAATATTTAGCCCATGATGCATGTTGATATGGATCAAGATACCCAAGTACATCGTTTCAATAGATTTCACTTTAATTTATTCTCACCATTTCAATTCTAATTTTAGGATAATTCAAATCATTTTTACCACAAATCCAACCACCCATTTAGAAAATTAATTATACACACAATTAAAATCCACCTCCTCATGCGATCGACACTCGTCATCATTGATCTATACTACAATAGATTCGTGTACTTATGAGTTTAATAAAATTTACACAACAATATTCACCCCCTAAACCACAATATAAGTTGTATACTTGAATCATGTTCATTGTAGCCTGTAACATACAAATGGAAAGCCTCATTAACATGAAGCATTAAGAAGGATGACAAGAGGGCTTAAATATAAATTGCGAAGACTAACCTTATTTGCATTACTTATAAAGGCAGTGAATAGAGCATCAAGATCAATTTTTCTCAGACAAAGGCTCTCTTGATGTGAAAAATGATATTTTTAAAGAAAAGAATTAGCTAGATCATGCTCAATTTCACTGTGTTAAAGACTCTAGTTGGCCAAGTCCTTGAACAAAAGCATGAAAGTGCACTTAAGAGAGCCAAGGCTAGTAGGCAAATGCATTTTCTCTCAGCTTGTTGACCATTATGAGGGGTAGATTGTGTGAAGGGTGCTTTAGAAGATTAAGATGGAGCTGAGGAAGAATAGCCCTGTGCTTGCAAAGAGTAGAATCATTAGGAGGGAAGAATGCCTCTTCTTTTTCTTAGTATCCATATGAGACATAGCAATAACACACCCAATAATGGCAATTAATTATGAAATTGCCATGAAAATGAGAGGGTAAAATGTAAAAGGAAAAACAAACTCACCAGAAAGGATAGGGTCAAATTCGTAAAAGGAAGTTCTACTGAATAAGGAAACTACATCCAATTGTGAGATACGAACATAAGTACGCTTGATCTTGATGAGTAATTCAAGACAACATAGTAACAGAAGACAAAGAAGGCAAACAAACATCCTAGAGTTTAAAATGAAATGTGAACAATATCATAATCATTGGGGTCATTAGAACACCAATTTTCAGAAGTGAAAAACCAAGAATCGTTTCAGTCATTGATTTAACTGAGGAAGTCATGGGGAATAATTGGGCAATGCAAGCCCAATCAACCAAGTAATACAAACCACTTCTTTACGCCGCTAATTTGATTTGGTATAGCCTTTCAAACTTATTGAAAAAAAAAATCGAATTCAATTCCCGAACATTCTACAATACATAGTGACCAAGGAAGGCCTTACAAATCATGGGTTTAAGCTAAGCATGAGCAATGTTGAGGGACCTTAGCAAAGAACGAACAAAGAAACACAAGGGTAACCTAACTCCCATTTTGAACATGGATAAGTACAAAACCACTGAGCTATCAGGAGGATCTATCATATTCTTGTTAGGGTGTGGTATTTTAAGCCATACAGAGTCAGGAATATGAAAAAGCTTTCCTCAATTTGTTAATTATATACAAAGTTTCCTTGATTCACAGTGAGCAATTGAAAATTTGTCTAAAGGGGCATCTTGGTTGTCATCATCAACAATTTTGATTGTAGCCGCAGAAAAGAGAGAAACAAAAGAAAACGACATATGAAGCTCATGGTGACTTGTTTATAGGACTTTTGCTTTTACTAGATTCACCATGCCTAACTCTAGAAGGATCCATAAAGAGCGCAAGGCAGATTAAAGAGATAAAGAAATGAAAAAAGAGAAGCATACCTAAGTAAAGGCAGAGACTTAAGCCTAGTGCTGCAAGGAAAAGAAATAATAAAGCTTAAATTTAAGCACATATCTCGAGGATAGGGTTTAAAATTTAAATTTTATACCTAGGCAGGTATGCATTTATTCCTTAGTTCATAATAGGAGATTTTTAAATTTTAAGAACTCATTTCATGAATTGAAGGATGTGTTGATAGAGAAATTTATTAACACACAACCTCAAAGGGTAAAGATCCTCATATGGGAAATAAGCATACTTTGAAAGTAGAAATAAAGACCATTAGATGAGCTGTGAGGATTCTTTGAGGGAGGAAATAAGGAATCTTAGATCGAGATTATGAATTAGTCAAAACCATTAGACCAACAAGGTAAAAATATTAGGATAAGGCTTAATAATGGAAGAACAATTGAAGAAATCGGCTACAAAACTACCAAGCACACAAAAGAGAGGCACGACCCTACTTCTAAAACTACCAACCTCTTAAAATACAAGAGATAGAGTCGTAACCACCACACATCACACCATTTCCGTGAAATAAGAAGTCTCCTATAAGTCAAAAATTCCCCACACTCACCAAAGTAAAGGGATCCACTCACTTAAATAAGTGGTACAATATAAATACTCAATTACTCTCTCAAAGAGAGGTAAATCCACTAAAATTTCAATGTTTTATAATTCAACATGAATTCTCCAATCACTAACTCAAGAATAGGAGTGGGATTACAGGAAAATCCCTTTTTCGGTAGAGATGGGCAAATAATTTGATCTAATCCGACCTAACCCAACCTAATCTAAAAAGATTTAGGTTTAGATCAGATCAATTACTTGCCTAATCCAATCCGATTAAGCTTAATCAACTAATTTATTTATATTATGACAACTACTCTCTTACACCACTCAACACTAAACTCACACCACACACACAGAGAGTAGAAACACTAACCAAACATAGATCAAAGATGTCAGACTCAGACGACATCATGACAACACAAACGACACAACAACTAGCAGTCACTGATACAACTGTTCAATGCCAAGTCATCGGGATTCCACAATGTGACAACACGATCTACTTCCTCTATTGGCCACCGTGACCACAGTGCAAGTTGTTCCATCTCTACCAACAGCATGATCGCCAACCCTCACTTCTTATTATGCCTCTTTCTTAAGATCTTAGATTCTCTCATTATCCCATCTGGGTTTTCTCTCTTTGGTAATTTTTCTCCTCAAAATCTTTGATTTTTCATGCTTTTTCATTAAAAAGTGATTTTTTTTAATTCATTTGATACCAAGTTTATTAACTTTTTTTTTGCTTTGTTTTTAAGAATCTTGGGTTCTAGGTTAACTAATATTTTATCGATGAAAGAATGATGTTATTGGATTAGATTTAGGATTGCCCCTTTGTTCTTTTATATTGATAATAATATCTAAGCTTTGCTTTTTTTTTTCTTTATATGTTCACAAGGTACGCTCTTTGTTTTATTTGCATTATGAGTTTTTATATTGGGAGATCATTTTTTTATCACACTATTGAGTTCTATGTTATTTGAAATTCAAGGAAAGTCAATACTGAATTGTATTAGTTAGATCCACTACACAGTTTGATTTCTAAATAATAAGACTTTGATTTTTCTTTTTATATGATAAGGTGATCATGTGGATGTTTGCGTTTATGCCTTTTTTATTGGTGGGATGTTTGTACCTATATATGTGATTTTGTATCTAACCCTAATGCAAACGATCAAAATTCAATTTGATTTTTTAATCTGATCCAATCTAATCTAAATACATTCGGGATAAATCCAATCTGATCCAGTCCAAAAGTCAGGTTGTGTTAAGGGGACCTTTTGCTTAACTTGATTAACCTGAAATATGACTGGGTTGATCCGTATATGATTTTGCCCACCCCTATTTTCTAGACCCATTTCACTATTTTTTTTTAATTTGTTACAGTGTGTACAGACATACCTCCATTTGTTGCACTCAGTTTGACCTAGGCAGAAAAAAAATTAGGTATCAATAAGATTTCTCTTTCTCGTCAATTGTCTAATGTCTGGATAGAGTGTCACTTTATACTCACCATTCTTCATCACAATGGTCCTATTTCTCCTCATTGACCTTTGATAAATCGTTGGAAGTTCGATTGTATAGGTAAAATCGAAATGGTTTAGGTTTACATGCACTGAACAATTAGTGTTTAGTTCAACTTTAAAACTGACCGAAAGCACAAATCGGTCGATTCATGCAATTAAAAAGACAGAGAGAGAGAGAGAGAGAGAGAGAGAGAGAGAATCGACCTAATTATTAAATCCCTGAAATTCTAATTTCTAAACACTAAATCCCTAACTCTCTAAGCACAACCCCTCTTTCTTAGCAACACGAAGCCCACAAAACAATAGCCGAGCACGACAGCGCCGGGCCACCAGTAGCCCCTCTCTCTTTTTCACACTCACTCTCACTCTGTTCGTCTTTGGTCATCATCTCACCCTCCAGTCTCAGTTATTGCTTTTGCTGCCTCGTTTAGCTATTACTATCACGTTGACCGCTGGAGATAGTGAGTTAAATTTCATTTATTTTCTTTCATTAATTTTAGTTAGAATTAAATTAGTCAAATTAATTGAAATGTGATTAATATTGTAATTATTTAATTTAATAAATTTAGCAACAAACATTTTAGTTTTTTTCTTCCATTCAGCATTCACAGTATTTATTTGATTTGATTTTTGTCATGGTGTATTATTGGTGTTGTTGCAATGTTGAAGATTAAATTGGATGTGGATAATTCTTGCTGCTAACAAATTTTGCATAGCTAATGAAATTTTGTTTGTTAGTTAAAAACAATGTTGAATTGGTAAGTAATGTTAAATTTGTTGCATTTTGCCAATTTGCTTGGGAGTTTTAGTTTTTACAGAGTTGTTAATTGTTGTTTTGTTTTTTGGTGGCTTTTTTTGTTATGTTCTTAGTAGCTTAAAAACAACTAGTTTGATGATTTTTTGACACCCACCTAGAGCTCAAAAACACTTCTATTATAAAGATGTGAATGTGCAAACTATAAATGTTGTTCACATATCCAGAAATTTTTTTTTCTTTTGCGGATACGATTGGAAATTAATAACAACAACTTTAGTATTCCATGTACAAAATGTGATGTTGATGCATAATAACTCAATAATCATTCATGAACTGCCATAATAAATAATTTTGTTGTTGCTGATGAAATTTTGTCAATTGGATAATTGTTGCAAACAAATTTTGCAATGTTGCTGATGAAATTTTGTTTGTTAGTTTAAAACGGTGCTGGATTGGTAACTAATGTTAAATTTGTTGCATTTTGCCAACTTTCTTGGGAGTTTTAGTTTTTATAGAGTTGTTAATTGGGTTCTTTTTCTTTTTATTATTTTCTTAGGGTCAATTTGGGAATGCTGTGACTTTTAAAATAATTGTTGTTAGCTGTGCTGTATAAATAATCATCTGTGAAGAGAATCAGTTAAGTGTTTAATAAATTTTATTTTCAGAAATACTGTGAATTTTGAAAGTAATTATAGACGTTTGGTAAATTTTACTATTAAACTATTGAGAGAAAACAAATGATTAAAATGTACATATAATATTTTTAATTGTGTATTATAATAATTGTTACTAAAATAAAATTTATAATAAATTGATTTCATTTTTTATTTTATATTAAAACAATTGATAATTAAATTCATAAAATAGTGAAATAGATCTAATAATAATTCGACCAACAAATTGATATTAATAAATTTATATTGATGAATTATAATAAAAATTTATTAAACATTGATTTTGTTTCTAATTTGAATAAGGATAATTTTGGGTTTAGGTAATAATTTTAAGAATATTTAAGGAATTTTATTAAGGGATAAAATTGATTCTCAAAACTAAAATCTAAAAGCTACTATTTCTCTACTTTTCAAAATCAACTGTAAAAGTAATTGATTTTGACAAAAATGATTTTGATTTTTTTTTACCAAACACTAAAATTAACTTTTACATTTTTAAAATCGCTTTTAAAATTCTCAAAAACAATCCCAAACGGATCCTTAATAGCTTAAAAATCAATAGTTTGATGATTTTTTGACACCCACCCCGAGCTCGAAAACATTTCGACAATAAACATGTGAATGTGCAAACTACAATGTTGTTCACAGATCCAGAAAGTCTTTTTTCTTTTGCGGATTCGATTGGAAATTAATAACAACTTTAGTATTCCATGTGCAAAATGTGATGTTGATGCATATTATACTCAGCGACCATTCATGAACTGCCATATTAGCTAAAATATAAGCACTGATAAAAAAAATCTGGAGAGATGAAGAGCAATTTACTTTTAACTTTTAATTATGGGCTGATTTATGACTTTTATATACTAACAGGTTCAAGCTAATTAAATTGAATCGAACTAAAATTTAGAACCAAACCAAAATAAAGTTAGGTTCTAAATTTCATTCGGCTTCGATTCCCATTATTTAGACTAGAACAAAACCGAACCAGGAACGCCCACTCCTAATTGGAAGAAAGTGTCTGATTTGACTTTGATGAAGCACATGAAAGTGCGATTTACCAACATTCTCAGAGAAGATAACGGTGCTGCGGATAAATTGGCTAACGTGGGAGTTTTGGAATCTGAGTTCGTTTGATGGTCTGATCCTCCTGCGAGTATTTCACCTTTCATTTTTTAAGATGCTGATTGCTCAAGGTCTTCCTAGCCATAGGTTCACGAGTGTCTTGTCGTATTTGTACTGTTACATGCACATTTTATTTCCTTAGTAATTATTGATTAGGTTGCTCTTTTTTTTTTGTTATATATTTTATTTTTTTAGTTTTTTAAGGGGGTAAGGGTTCATTACATTCCTCATTTAGGTGCCATCTTCTTTTTTTTTTTTTATTAACAAAATTTCTCTTTTACCGAAACTGAATAACACAAAATTGGTGAGACTTAAATTAGGATTCAATTATAAGAATCTCTAATGTTAAGTCATATTTTTAAATTTTATAATTGAACATACTTTGACTGATAAGAAGCTACGCAGAACTAAGCGTATAGCCAAACCCAACAGTAAGTACATGGATTATGCATGGGCACGTCATTAGCCATGCAACACGTCATTAGCCATGCAACCCTTGAGATGATGAGTTGGAGTTGACTTCTTCAAATTAACCGTTGCTTATTTGGAGGAGATCTTTCATGCAAGTATTTTAGTATATTTTGGAATAATAGTCAGGTTGTTGAGATGTTGTTAACGACTTGATTTAGCTAGCTTTGTTCAAGCCTTGTTTCATGGCTAAGGAAATTAGTTTTGTATTAGACTATAAATAAGCTCTTTTATTCAATAATAGAGGCATCAGAATTTTATTCCAAAAAACATTATTTGTGGTAGTTCTCACCCAAAGAAGAACAAGCGATTTACTTTGTCAGTTCTACTAGTTTTGACTGGGACCATCTATCAGTGGTATCAGAGCTAGGTTAGGATGGCAACCAACAAAGAGCGTATCGAGCGAATAGAAACAGAGGTCGGAGATATACAAGACAAGATGCAACGGATGGAGTTGGGGATCAACGACAAATTGGCACACATTGAGGCAACATTAAGCAAGCTTGCGGACTCAATCAATACTTCAAGAGGGTCACCAAGTATCAACAACAATACTGCATCTTCACGACTGGGCCGAGAAGTCAGTACAGGAGGGCCTCAACATTTCCAATCCAAGGTAGCAAAACTAGAATTCCCTCGTTATTCGGGCGACGACCCCACCGAATGGTTCAATCGTGCAAGTCAGTTCTTCGAATACCAGGAATCAACAGACGATCAGAAAGTGGTTCTAGCGTCATTCCACTTAGAGGGGGAAGCAAATCAGTGGTGGCAGTGGCTTCGAAGGTCTTATCAAGATGAAGGCAAACTCGTGACTTGGGAGGTGTTTGTGGAGGAGTTATGGGCAAGGTTTGGACCGACAGACTGTGAAGACTTCGACGAGGCTCTCTCACGTGTTAAACAAACCGGTACTCTCCGTGACTACCAGAAGGACTTTGAACGACTCGGAAACCGTGTTCAAGGCTGGACACAGAAGGCACTTGTTGGCACATTCATGGGAGAGCTTAAACCAGAGATATCTGAAGAAATTCGGCTGTTTCGACCGAGGACTCTTAAGGAAGCAATCAGCTTGGCAAGAATGAGAGATGAGCAACTGACCCGACAACAGAGACTGTTGAGATCACCAATCTTCACTCATTCACCAATGGCTCAAGTCACCAACCAACGTGCTTCACCAACAGTACCCTTTAAGAGACTTTCTTGGGCGGAAATGCAAAAACGCAGGTCACAAGGATTATGTTTTAACTGTAATGAAAAATTCTCTGCAGGTCATAAGTGCATAAAGGCGCAATTGCTAATCTTAGAAGCGGATGATAATGAAGAGTCCACAGAAACAACGCAACATGAGTATGAGACAGAAGAGCACGACAATCCTAAAATAACATTCTATGCTATGGCGGGTTGGGCTGCTCCTTAGACAATGCGAGTGAAAGCTAAGATTGGGCCACATGAGATCATTGTACTAGTGGACAGCGGCTCAACGCACAATTTTAGCAACTCACGATTGGCTAATATGCTTCAGCTCCCAGTTCAACCGACATCAGTATTTCCAGTAAAAGTGGCCAACGGAGAGAAAGTTATTTGCCAGGGGAAACATGATAAGGTACATGTTTTAATTCAGGACATTCCTTTTGAACTTACTCTCTACTCATTGCCGATTACAGGACTCGATGTGGTACTTGGTGTCCAATGGCTTGAAAGCTTAGGGTCGGTGGTTTGTAACTGGAAACAATTAACAATGGACTTCGATTAGGATAATGCTAAGCGAAGGTTGCAAGGGTTGGATCCACAAACAATTCAAGCCACAACATTATCTGAAGTCACCAAAGATATGAAACAAGGGAACAACGTGTTTGCTATATGTCTCTATTTAAACAATGAGGAATCATATGCAGTAGCACCGCCCAGCATGAGGAGTTTGCTAGAAGAATATTCCGAGTTGTTCGTGGAGCCCAAACAACTCCCACCAACACGGGAAATCGACCACCAAATCACTCTTAAAGAAGGAACAGAACCAGTTAATGTGAGACCCTATCGGTACGCTTATTTCCAAAAAGCGGAGATTGAAAGACAAGTGAACGAAATGCTATCTTCTGGGCTTATTCAACCAAGTACCAGCCCCTTCTCATCACCGGTACTCCTAGTTAAAAAAAAAGATGGCAGTTGGAGGTTTTGTACTGACTACAGAGCACTCAACGAGGCCACAGTGAAAGACAGATTTCCAATACCAACGGTAGAAGACATGTTAGATGAATTGCACGGTGCAGCATTCTTCACCAAACTAGACCTCAGAGCCGGCTACCATCAGGTACGGCTAAAATCATCAGATATACATAAGACGGCTTTTCGCACACACAATGGCCATTATGAATATCTGGTCATGCCATTCGGCTTATGCAATGCTCCCTCTACTTTTCAAGCAATTATGAATGCTATTTTTCGACCCCATCTTCGAAAATTTATATTGGTATTTTTTGACGACATCTTGATTTATAGTCCCACGTGGGAAGGTCATTTAAAACACGTTAGACAAACCTTGGAAATTCTTAAACATCAACAATTTTTTATCAAGGCTAGCAAGTGCAATTTTGGCCAGCAAGAACTTGAATATTTGGGACACATCGTCACTTGCCATGGTGTGAAGGTGGATGAGCGGAAAATTGCAGCAATGGTGTCATGGCCAAAGCCACAGAATATTACAGAGCTAAGGGGATTTTTAGGCCTAACAGGGTATTATCGCAAGTTCGTTCGTGGGTATGGCTCGTTAGCCCGGCTCCTAACCAACCTTCTTAAGAAAGGACAATTCGGGTGGAATACTGAAGCTACAGCAGCATTTGAGCAATTGAAACTTGCAATGACTCAAACTCCAGTACTTTCTATGCCTAATTTTAACGATGTTTTTGTTATTGAAACTGATGCGTCCGGTGATGGCATAGGAGCAGTATTGCAACAAAACGGCAAACCAATAGCTTACATGAGTCGAGCATTGGGTATAACAAAAAAGACTTGGTCGACATATGCGAAAGAAATGTTGGCAGTGGTAGAGGCGGTCAGATTTTGGAGGACTTATTTATTGGGGCAACGATTTGTGATACAAACAGATCAAAAAAGCTTAAAATATCTCTTGGAGCAGAAGATAGCAACTCCTGATCAACAGCAATGGATGGTCAAACTCATGGGTTACGATTACGAAATCCGATACCGCCCCGGCAAGGAAAACGCTGCTGCCGATGCACTCTCTAGAAGAACTGACAGCCCAACTCTTAATCATCTTTTTGTACCACAGGTGTCACTATGGGGAGAAATTAAAAAGGCTATGCATGAAGATGATTATCTAAAGAAGATTGCACAGCAAGCTGAGACTCAACCCGACGGCCCTTACACGGTAAAAAACGGCCTCATATTCTTCAAAGGCAGGGTAGTAGTTCCGCGGAAGATGCATGACTTATTATTATTTGAGGCCCACAATACGAAAATAGGAGGGCATTCCGGAGTCCTTCGCACTTACAAACGCCTGGCGCAGCAGTTTTATTGGCCCTCAATGTTTCAAGCCGTTCATGATTATGTAAGTAAGTGCGTTGTTTGCCAAAAGACTAAGAGTGAATCACTGCAACCAGCAGGGCTTCTTCAACCGTTGCCTGTTCCTTGCCAAGTGTGGGAGGATATTTCTTTAGATTTTATTGAAGGGCTGCCTAATTCACAAGGAAGAGATACAATATTTGTGATAGTCGACAGGCTCAGTAAATATGCACACTTCCTTTCCTTGTCTCACCCATTTACTGCTAAATCTGTTGCTGAAAGATTTGTTGACGGAGTGGTAAAACTACATGGCATGCCCAAGAGTATTGTAAGTGATCGGGATCCAATATTTATTAGCAAATTTTGGAGTGAATTTTTTACACTGTCAGGCACACAATTGAAGATGAGTTCAGCCTATCATCCGCAAACGGACGGCCAAACAGAGGTTGTTAACAGATGTCTGGAACAATATTTACGCTGCTTTGTGCACCAGTGGCCACGCAAGTGGAACATGTATCTGTCGTGGGCTGAGTTTTGGTACAATACCACTTTTCATGTATCCATCGGGATGACTCCTTTTCAAGCTCTCTATGGTCGGCCTCCACCTTCTGTCCCCATGTATTCGATCGGGTCTTCGCCGGTTCACGAAGTCGATCATGCCTTACAGACTAGAGATGAGTTATTGCGGCAACTAAAATCTAACCTTGCTGCAGCGGCTAACCGAATGAAGCAGACAGCAGACAAGAAAAGGAGGGATGTCGAATTCAAAGAAGGAGACATGGTTTACTTGCGCTTGCATCCATACCGGCAATCATCAGTTTTTAAACGTGCACATCAAAAATTAGGCGGCAGGTATTTTGGACCATATCAAATAATTCAAAAAGTGGGGCCTGTTGCTTATAAGCTCCAGTTGCCAGAGGGTGCCAAGGTCCATTCTACATTTCATGTTTCCGTACTAAAAAAAGCAGTGGGAGATTCGACAGTGAGCAGCACGGAGATACCTCCTATAGATGATGAAGGCGTGCTGGATTTGGAGCCTGGGTCAGTTTTGGACACTCGGTGGCTTAAAAGAGGTGGTAAGGTTAGTGAGCAAAGTTTGATTCAATGGAACAATCTACCAATGGAAGAGGCCACTTGGGAAGATACTGCCGTCATTAAGCAGCGGTTTCCTTCGCTGACCCTTGAGGACAAGGGTCCTCTTCTACAGGGGAGTGATGATAAGAAGCTACGCAGAACTAAGCGTATAGCCAAACCCAACAGTAAGTACATGGATTATGCATGGGCACGTCATTAGCCATGCAACACGTCATTAGCCATGCAACCCTTGAGATGATGAGTTGGAGTTGACTTCTTCAAATTAACCGTTGCTTATTTGGAGGAGATCTTTCATGCAAGTATTTTGGTATATTTTGGAATAATAGTCAGGTTGTTGAGATGTTGTTAACGACTTGATTTAGCTAGCTTTGTTCAAGCCTTGTTTCACGGCTAAGGAAATTAGTTTTGTATTAGACTATAAATAAGCTCTTTTATTCAATAATAGAGGCATCAGAATTTTATTCCAAAAAACATTATTTGTGGTAGTTCTCACCCAAAGAAGAACAAGCGATTTACTTTGTCAGTTCTACTAGTTTTGACTGGGACCATCTATCATTGACACTCGCAAAAAAAAAAAGTATTGTACGATTATTTTTATTTTCTAAATTCACCATCGTGATCGGATTCTGTTTCCAATTTTTAGAGCCTTAGGGTTTTATAAATTGAGCAATTTTGGATCTAAAATTTTGATGATGCACATGGAAATTTTATTTATAATGATAATTATCATTAGGTAGATTCAGGGATGATGATTTCAATGATATAAAATTTTAGTTCAAAACAGTAAGATTATGGCGGCTACCAACAAATTGTTAACGGCAGTTTCTCATCTACAGTTGGAGCATTTCTGGCTAAGTAATATTAATAATATATCATTATAAATCTGCTTAATATTTTAACTTATAATAAAAAGTAACGAAACAAAAATTAATGCAAACTCGCGAAAACCATTGGACTTAATGTAGCAAATGCCGCATTCATTTTGAAAATAAAGAGCCATTTTCAAGCAGGCACATAATAAGCCAAACATGAGACTGCATTATTTTATTCTATCCAGCCTCAAGTGCTATAGTGTGTCAATTGTCAAGGACACCCTAGAAGCCTAGCAATTGTTAAGTTATTAACCAACGAAAGTTCCAAAAAAAAAGTAAATATAATAACTTTAATGATGAGTTTGACATACCGTGATTATATTTTATTAACTATGTTATATT